>CM060962.1:90746911-90906911 GCA_030765045.1 Tenodera sinensis
TAATAATAATAATAATAATAATAATAATAATAATAATAATAATAATAATAATAATAATAATAATAATAATAATAATAATAATAATAATAATAATAATAATAATAACAATAATAACAATAATAACAATAATAACAATAACAACAATAACAACAATAACAACAATAATAATAATAACAATAATAATAATAATAATAATAACAATAATAATGATAATAATAATGATAATAATGATAATAATAATAATAATAATAATAATAATAATAATAATAATAATAATAATAATAATAATAATAATAATAATAATAATAATAATAATAATAATAATAATAATAATAATAATAATAATAATAATAATAATAATAATAATAATAATAATAATAATAATAATAATAATAATAATAATAATAATAATAATAATAATAATAATAATAATAATAATAATAATAATAATAATAATAATAATAATAATAATAATAATAATAATAATAATAATAATAATAATAATAATAATAATAATAATAATAATAATAATAATAAATAACAACAAAAATAAAATAAACTAAATAAACACTTTTAAGGAATCCTATTTGGAAATGTGGTGTCCAGTATTTTGTACCAGATCCTCGAATTCAGATGGTGAAATTCACGTGAAATTCTTATACTAGTCAACTATTTATTAAGATTTCATACAATCCAATGTACTGCCAAGGTAGTTGTTCCTTATTGCACAAACTAGCCATCACAAAGACTTCACTACTCATCACCAATATCGCGTAATTTGATTTTCCTCATACGAAGATATGATTGCAAATAAACGAAGTGGATGGCTGACAAATAACTGTTGTCAGTTGGTAATTTGCGATTGGTTCCCGCCTTTACCAGGGATCACTGGAAGTTCACTGTGCAAATAATTTTAAAGGATGGTTCGCAACGACTCGCGAACGGTTCTGCTACCAAGTGTAAACGTACCTTTAATCTGCTGCAAAACAATTTTGTTATCCATTTACTTCTCTGCAAAGCGTTGCAGTTTTGTCAATACCCGAACGGTTTGCAAACCACTTGTGTGCAAGTTTTGGAACTAGCGATGTGGCACAGCGGGAACGTGAGTAATTCGTATTCGGGAGGTCCCGGGTTCGATCCCCGGGGATCACGCACCCTGACTTTGGTTTTCCGTGGTTTCCTTTTTTCACTTAGGTGAATGTGCGATGCTTACTTTCAGTCCATGGCTTCCTATCGTTTTCTTCTTCATTTCATTTCCCTTGTCGTATTTCAGGTCTGGTTGTCAGCGCGGTGGTTTGGGCAGATGCGGACAGATGGTGCGGTTGCCTGCGCTTTGTAAACCTTCCTTTCGCTAGGTGGCTATCTGTCCAAGCGTTAGGGACTTCCGCACGTCTCATTGGCTCTGCTCACTCCCCATCTTCTGTCGACTTGTAGTCGACTTTCACCTCATGTCTTTCTCCCGGGCCGTGGTAAAAACAAATCCACCACTGGGTCGCAGTGGCAACGTGCCCTCCTCCATTCCAATATCTGATACCGCAAGCTTCGTAACGAGTTGCCCATAAACATATCGTGAATCGTTTATCTCAATTCATTCGAATATCGGGGTTTCCGCAAACACAAACGCCCTACATGCGAACGCGTATAATGTTGCTTCTTGGTAATGTCCATAGAACCTGGACAGGACCAAGCGAATTTCATGCACTTGTTATGTAAGGTTTGCACAGGTATTGACCTGCCAGTCGTTATGCTATATGCTAGTACATAATTATGGACATTGTTGGTATTTGCTTACGATTACAAGTGTTTCATTCGTTCAATCTTTGTGTTTATATCTAGTGCTGCACAGGTATTGACCGGCAAGTCGTTAGGCTATGGCTAGTGTTTAGTGATAAACTATGCAATTGCTTAAAGTTATGTATTTACGCTAAAAATTCTAGCTTTGTGTGCAACCCAGGACCACGTGACGAACGCCGTGTTCCTGAAGCAGGGCATCGAAATGTCAAGACTAACACGATTATTTAGCGAAATCAACATTTATGTTGAAATAAGATCTGCCAGTTGCATACAGTTTCCTATCTACATAAAACTGTCTTACCTAGCATTGGACGGATGCATTCTGTAATCAAAGGATTGAAGATAAAGATGGGGTTGATTCTTGGAAGTCCTGAGTACCTTCAGTTTTGCTTGTACCTAATATATAAGTACCAAAAGCAATGTCCAGATACATTATATGGTGCAAATTGTACACTATAAGGGCTTGAAAATATAAATAGGGAAATTTTTTGAACCTGTAAGCTAACTTACAGTTTTCCACGTCCTAAGCACAGATGCACAGCTTTGTGGACCGATTAACCAAGCATTATGCTTTTGTCTATTAAAGGTTTAAAAATAATGGGCAAGGGAAGTGTTTTAACTTTTCGAGGTGTATATGAATGAAAATAAGGGTTGGGAAGACGCAAGGTAACCCATTACTTCTTACTAGTTACTATAACACAATTGTAAAATATATTTTGATCAGACGAGTTACATAATGCAGAAAATAAGATCAGCAGAAGTTTCTGGATGCTGTATGGTAGCTAATTTATGCCAGATCTTCAAACCCTAGTTTGCCAAGTTTTGCCATGTAAAAGTGATCCTTGATGATAAAATTCAGCAAAAACAGAGGAAAATTTGATGAAATAAACACGATATTTAACTTCGGTCTTAAATAGTCTTATTTTAAAACATGTTAAGCTTCCCCATGTATCCCTTTAGGCTGTAAGTACCTACTTAGAAGTCTGCCGTGCTGGTAATAAAGCGGCAAATATATCTTCTGATATTTATGTTTTGGGAAATAGGATTGAAATTGGATAGGGTGAAAATGAAAAACCATCTACTGTTGATCTGTTTCTGAGATTATCCTTAACACACAATTTTGCTTTCTGTAATATTTATTATAAAAATTGCCATAAGAATGAAGGTGACAACACAAACTGTTCATAAGGAGTTCAAGATGTGTGCTATATTTTTTTTTCTGTTAATATCTCCAACATATGTTATTTGAATGAAAATCATTATAGCAATTATAAATGAAACCTTCTCCACAACTAAGAATGGTTTGAGGCGGATTTTCTTGAAAATACTCATCTACCATCCTTAAGAACGTATGGGTAAGGCATGAAGATTAGTAGTTATGGCACTTTTTGTTTTTGAATTACGCTACTCATAGTTATACAGACATGGCAATACCATACAAGTGGTTCTTTTTTATTTCGTCTACTATAGTGTGTTGCGTTTCCTTTCCTTTCAAATTACTTCATTTACAATTGTTTTCTTAATAGACGTTCCATTTACGCTGCTCCAAAAATCCATTTCTGTTGCTAGTAATTTCATGTTTCCCTTCTTTTTAATGGCGAAATTTCTGAACCATATTGTATTATTTTCTTAACTATTGAATCAGAAATTTACTGTTATTTTCCTTTTCATGACTGTCTGCCCCTAATATCCCTTTAAGTAGAGATATTGATTTCCTGCCTTGAGTGTTTCTACCCTGAGCATACTTTTTCATATTGTTGAATTCCCCCTATGCAATATATAATTTCTTTTTCCTTGATGATTATGGAGCTTATTTTCTCATATTATGAGATTAATTTCCTAGTCAGGAATTCAATATCTTCATAATTTTGTGTCATTTTCACTTGGTCAAGTAATCAAAAGGTTAAACATGAATGTAAACATTACATTACTTGCCAATTACTCAGCAAACATTTGTGCCAGTAATATTTCAAATACCTTCTTTCTGTACAAAAGTGGTGTATCTTCATTAGGCAGTACGCGATTGTTGTAGGTTATACGTCATACAACTGAGCGGGACACCTCGCATACTGTGACCTTCATAATTCTGTTGTAGCTATCACCTCCACCCACCCAACGAGGAAGGGATGACGTAAAGAAACTAACAGCCGCAGGTACACAGGAACATAACTGTGGGGAAATCCCCAACAGTTCCAGGTTTAAAGATCTGCTGCGAGCTGCCTAGAGAAGACGATGAACGACCAGTCGACCAAGCAGCCCTGTAGTATCCCCAATATTGCCACGGAACCATCTCGCTCGGTTATGCGTTTATTACTTTAGGGACATTTCATACTAACTATGGTTTAAAAAGTGAAAATAATTTGTTGGGAAATTGATTCAAATCCTCTTTACGGTATATTGCTTCGCGAGCAAATTATCCTCGTTATCTTTGAAATTAAAAATGTAGTACAGTTTTACTTGCGCAGTTATTTCATCTCTAAATATGTTATTCCCCATAGAAGGCCTCTAGACGTGCAAAATATTAAGTGTCTGTTTTGCAAAGACGCTTTCTTGTTTTTTAAATTGCCTTGGTTTAAATTACAGTTGTCTTCTACAAGTGGCATGGTGTTAAGGAACCATAATTTATCTCTCAAGGTCCGCTATGTTTCGCGCTTTCTTAGTTATATATCTACTAATTACAGAGACGTCTCATATGAAGTGATTCATTATTCTCACACTTTAACAGATATACAAAGTTATGTATATTGCCAAGAGAAACATTTGCGCTTCAGGTAAATGCTAGTTTGCAGTATACCAGGTATTTCCCATTTGTGGGCCTCAGTTATGGTCCAAAGCGTCAGCAGATATCCTACGAGGATCAAGAGGAAGCAGGTAGAAAATTAAACTTTTGTACGAGCCATTTGTGGAATATTTATGAAAATAAATGCTTGTGGTTGCAGAAAGTCGTGTAACATTTTAACTGACCTACGTATAATCAAGTTTATGAGTCATTGTAGAGATTCCAAACAGTTAACTGGCTTTTCCGCTTATAAAATATTTGGGTTCCAGATGAGAAATGTAAGCCTTAAACTTGGCTACTGTGAAAGATAATAACACGGTTTTCAGTTCACCTGTTCTGAAAGCGATTGTGCTTTCTCTCCAGCCATGCGATAGATTAAAACACGAGGCAGACATTGGTGAGAAGTGACATTCCCCACCATATTGGGTAACCCGCTCTCGTGCCATAGCAAACAGACCGTTAAGGCCGTGTGTTATGAAAAAGAAGAAGAAAAACACTCGTCTGGAGAAGGATATGTAGTCAGTGGTCTCACTCAACTTCACTTGCATACTTCAATGCGTATGAAATTATGAGGTACGACCTCAGTAGGACATAAACATTTGTGTGCGGTTTGTTTAATAAGTGCTAAAATTGTTCCACGTCATTGATAAACAAATTTTGTTTGCAAGAAAAACGCTATTTTCCGAACACATTGGTGACGACAGTGATGACGTACGGTGCGTCCTGTAACTCTAAGGCAGAGGTGGGCAAAAGCGGATTCGTGAATCCTTGTGATTCATAAACTTTTTTTGTAGTGTTTAACGCCCTCTTTTACTACTATGGCACCGCAGGCGGTGATTCATGAACCTTTCGCCGTGTAATTATGCAATACAACGGTACACACCTTCTTCTAGAGCTGATTTCAGCGGTCCAAATGTCGTTTCGTGACCGATATCAGTGGAGGAATTATGTCTTCTGTGTCAACACTGTCTGCTTCATTTGTGACAAGATGTTACCCGGTTTTCTTCCAGCCAACATTGAACGGCTTTATTGTAAATATCATACCGCATCCAACGGAAAAATTAATAACCATCTCGTGATCTACATTTTATATATTGTATCCAGTTTCTATTATTATTATTATTATTATTATTATTATTATTATTATTATTATTATTATTATTATTATTATTATTATTATTATTATTATTATTATTATTATTATTATTATTATTATTATTATTATTATTATTATTATTATTATTATTATTATTATTATTATTACTATTACTATTATTATTATTATTATTATTATTATTATTATTATTATTATTATTATTATTATTATTATTATTATTATTATTATTATTATTATTATTATTATTATTATTATTATTATTATTATTATTATTATTATTATTATTATTATTATTATTATTATTATTATTATTATTATTATTATTATTATTATTATTATTATTATTATTATTATTATTATTATTATTATTATTATTGTTGTTGTTATTATTATTATTATTATTATTATTATTATTATTATTATTATTATTATTATTATTATTATTATTATTATTATTATTAATATTATTATTATCATCATCATCATTATCGTTATCGTTATCGTTATCGTTATCGTTATCATTATCGTTATCGTTATCGTTATCATTATCATTATCATTATCATTATCATTATTATTATTATTATTATTATTATTATTATTATTATTATTATTATTATTATTATTATTATTATTATTATTATTATTATTATTATTATTATTATTATTATTATTATTATTATTATTATTATTATTATTATTATTATTATTATTATTATTATTATTATTATTATTATTATTATTATTATTATTATTATTATTATTATTATTATTATTATTATTATTATCATCATCATCATCTTTGTTATGATTGCAGATTTAGAGGGGTGTGCCAAAGTTCTAGAAGGATTACAATCTAAACATAACAAACATAGCTTGACGTTTGGCAACTCTCTTAGCTAACAAATCAGATTAGGAAATACTTATTTCAAATGTATAAAATCACTTAAAAATGTGTCAGAGGATAAAGTAATTAGTTTTAATCCCATGCTTGAAGAGTTAAAACCGAATTTACTTCACATAGATTCCGTGATTTCAGGAATCTTGAGAATGACATTTCCATGTTTGTTAATCCTTTTATTGTACATGTAGTCAATGTAAGACTTAACTTGTAATGCATACTCATAGATCTACAAACAATCTAATGAGAAAAAAAGAAGTGCAGCGATTTAGTTGGCACAGACGTGTTCAAAGAACTGTGTAAGGTAATATTCGTATGTTGGTTTGAGAGAATGTGCTCCTTATGTTACACTGTTACAGTAATATTTTGCTCCATATGCGTCTGTTAATTTTTTCTCTGATGAACATAAAAAAAATTAAAACTAAGATCTCACGTTTCAGATAACACCTCTCGGCGCAACTGCATATTGCTGTTACCGATATTACTCCAGAGTTTGAACTCCTTCTCATATGTTCGGATGATGGTAATTAATGTGTGTAATTCCGATTTCATATAGTAAATGTATGACCATCTCTTTTCTGTTTAAAACAAACCTGCTAATCGTTAACTGTATCAATCCGCCATTGTCGAGAGTTTAAGAAGCGAAGAAATACCACTCCTCTAACCAGGAAGAATGTTACGCGGGTTGCGTGCACAGTGGATTCGGAGCGGACACCATTCTGCCCGCCCCTGCCCTAAGGGATTCGAGACTCCTTAAATTTGAGTCCCTAGCGAGTGAATCGTTCGGAAGAAGAGGCTACCTCTTGCGTATCTCATGCAACACTAATAAAGTGAAGTAACAGTGACAGTTGGAGCTAGTTGCGTTTGTGAAGTGAAAGTTAAGAAAATGGATGGTGTCACAGTATCGAGATAAATCTTTGCAGAATAAAGTTGCATTGTGCATTTACTTGTAGGTGCAAGGACAGAGAAAACCGAAGCGACGGTCAAATGTTCAAAAATCGAATCCCTATACGACCACCTTAAAATTCCACACTCATCACATTGCGAGGAACAAGTGAATAGTATCAGTACTTTAAAAGCATCTTAATATTAAAAAACTCGAAGCCATAATAACAGATATCTCAGAAATGGCTAATAACTCAAAAAATTGCTTAAAATAAATTGTGTGCTTTAAAGACCTCTTCATTGTTGTAAGATAAGCTTTCATATATTTTTTGTGGTTAACTGATAGCAAAAGTGCAACATTTCTCCGAATTAAGAGGACCTCACATCTTAGTCCAATAAAATCAATATATCATATATACCAATGTATATTATGTCATAAATATCCTAAATGTATGGTATTTTAATCAAAGTCCTTACAGCCATTTGTGAGAAAATCAACATAAAGAACAATTTTCAGTCTAAAGACTTTTCTGGTGTGGCGGGGGTTTATTGAAAATCGTTGTGTCGTATTTTTGGAATATATTATTGAACTTATATACAACTGTTGGTATTCATTAAACATTTGTCTTAGAGTTATTCTGCTCATAGACACACACACACACACACACACACACACACACACACACACACACACACACACATACACACACATACACACACACACACCGCTGATGACCTAGAAGTTGAGCGCCCTTAAACCAAATCACATCACACACACACACACACACACACATTAAAGTGCTTTTTCTTTTTTTGATTTAGGGGGCCTCAAAGCAAATGTACCTCCGGTTACTAATCGGCATGGAATTTTTTGGGTGAAATACAATACTTCCTCCTACCTACTGTAGGTAGGTGGCAGACATAACAATAAAAATAGATGAAGTATGGAAATACTTTCGATAAATAGAAGTTAAGTAAATGCAAATGCCATCAAGTCCATTTTTGACATTTTTAGCTGCATTTATCACCATATGGACTGTTTATTTACATCCTAACAGTAACTTGGAAACCCTTTTAGTTTGTATCCAACCCATTTATTGAAAAAAGCACCCTTTAGGAAAGTGTCCACTGGCCTATGTGTAGTAGATATCTCCAAGTCTGTAGGATATAATGAAGCTGACCTTACGTATGTCTGATGTAACATCATTGTTGCCTTATTTCATTTGACTTTCGCGGGAATGAGGTATCATTTAGTTAAATAACAACAGAGTCTATATATTTTATTTAAACTTAAGTAAATATTTAGAATTTAGAAAAGCAATTGTTGGAATTACCCGTTCAGGGTGAAGCATATCATGGCAATTATCTATGCAACTCCAGAGGTATTTCTAAGGAGATACCAGATTACGGAATTGTGCTCTGAATGTCCTTCCGAATGGTGTGAAGGTGAAAAGCGAAAAACCAGCAGATGCAGGCAAGCTGCTTAAAAAGAAGTAGGTAAAAAAGTACTTTGAGATGAATGGCGGGAAATAGAGAATCTAATCCTCTACAAGGTACAAGGTACTCTTCGATACTCCGAATAAAACTCTGCCTGGTACTGTGACCTTCCCAACTTTTAACTGCCACTTCGCAAACGTGATCTAGTTTAGTTCTCATCGTCGCGCACACTTGGTTCTTGTCAGTAGCGGCGTAGTGAAAATATACGCGCGAAGGCTTCTTAGTGGACGCTTCCCTCGCTTGGAAGGTCGAATTCAAGGCTTCAATAATCTCTCGCTCTGCAATACTCCCTGTACGTCGCAAGTGAAGTGACAACCACACTCGCACAACAGCTGATGTCACGCGAGAAGTGCACTCGCTAACTCGCTACTGTGACCACTGGGATTTTACAGAATATTCGGGAGGTGCAGAGAAGTGAAACTTCCAGAAGGTTCTCGTCATTTCTTGATGCTAGTTCTGATGTTTACGTTGGGTGAGGACGTTATCCCTTATCTCACTGTATCTCTTCAAACGGCCGGTCGGCTCTATGCCCAACTGTGTAATGGTCATGCAATTAATCTGTAGTTTAAAAGTTTTAAAATTTACAATGCTATCTTACATTACTCTCAATTTCCATCGACATAAGTGATATTATAAAACCTTACCCGTAAATAAATCAAAAGTACAATACATTATAATGCCTACGTTACAATAGATTTTAAAATATTGGTGACAGCAACAATGAGGTCCATACAATTCACTAAGTTTTACAATTATTAATAATTGTACAAGTAGCATATACACCCCATCCTAGAGAATAAAGGAATATCGAAAATGGTATACGTTATGAGACCTATTACGTATGGATCATTTTGTATGCTATATCACATAATACCACTATTTTAACAACTTTATATGCCATTTCAGTTGACTTATGGGTCTTAATTTTTTCCAAAGGTCAACAATAAGTTTTGGAGATTGATATCGGGCCATGCATACAAAGCAGACTTCTACATTTACGCCTAAATAATTGTTTTGCAAAAAGGGCCTGTTCCATGCAGCGCAAGCTGCCATAAAAGGTTCGTTTTTAGCAGCCAGTACCAAAGAAAATTGGTGTGGTCGTAAAATGCTCTCCACTAGATATTTATTGTATTCAGTATACGAGAACGTTATTAATGGCCAACAAATAATCACTCTTAACTGTTTAAAATTGTAGGTATCATCTTTTTCAACGAAACACTATACTATTTTCCTTTCAAGACGTGTAATATTACGAGTAAAGCTGGTGTAATTCATTAGTGTCCAATTTTAATAACTTATTACCGAGTTACACGATTCGCCAATTGAGCTATTTTAGAAACGAATACATTTTTATTTCGGTTTTAGGGCTGAATTTATGAATTTACATAACTATTTTAGTTCAACATCTTCCATAAATGATGCTTTCCTAAAAATAAAATTGGTAACGGATCCGAATATTAGACTTGTAATTCTCAGTACAAATAGATTGGACCGCAGTACCTTCAGGTCAATGATTCCCTTCACGGAGTGCCCTTATCTTCATCTCATTACAAAAGAAATAACAAACTCCGTGTACAGCCACAAAGTCAAGTCAGCATGTTATAGGTAGGTATATCATACTTGGTACCTACATGAACTTATGTTATCAGTCCGCAAGGCTATAAGTATCCCCGTTTTGAATGTTTTAAAGAGTATTTCGAAGTACAATTTATGTAATTTGTTTAAAGTATTACCAAGATTATTAAAACTAGTGTAGCATTTTACAAGAAGTAATGTATATTTTGTCCAAAACGTGCATTATTACATTATGTAATTCTTTCCGTTTTCTAATTATATTGGTAATCTTGAATGCATTTAAATACATTTCAACTTTACTTCTTAAACATTATTTAATTAACTTTTATTATAGGGATCCACTACAATTTTCGATACAATTGGTTTTTAATTATCTTTCTGTGTATAACACACACGTTTAAGACGCCATCACTGGTAGAAAAGCGGGCTACCTATAAAAAATTAATTATTTTATGTTAATATCATACAAAATCTTCAAATTTCACGAGGGCCCAAATAATCTTTCAAGTATCTCACTATGTTTACACATCAGGTATACTTATGTAACTTTAGTGTGTACTTTTACTATCCTGTGGAATTTTTTGAATTAGATTTGGAAAGTTTTCGAATTATGTTGCTTAATTGAAGGAATTATTCCACTCTATGACGTGAGCAAGACCTAAAAAGGATATAGACGATTAGTCGTAAAACGCCTGGGATATCCACCAAAATTACAGTGTAATTACCTTACCTTTAGGAAGCGGTAATTGTCATCTGAAAGATGTACCTCCTCCGCCATTATTTCCAACTGCACCAAAACACAACATGTATTATTGTTTTTGCATTCTTCAATTTTTAAAGCCGTTAAAACAATGTTAAATACAGTCAGTATGTAAGCATCATGCCCTCTTTTGTGTTTTTCACTAATATGCATTTTTCCACATGTAAATTAAACCTTGTGCAGCAGTGGTCGTAGACTTTTAATCAAAAAAATTTAACCCCAATCTTCATTGGGATGTTCACACTCTAATCATTATTTTTTCTGTAATGCAACCGGTGTCGACAAAAAGGTTCATTGTAGAATATTTACAGCATTTTACTGAAAAAAATGTAAAAGCAAATAAAAAACAACATGTAAACAAGCAGAACATGGCTTTGAATCTAGTCTCCAGTGTTATAGAAAGTTAAACTGAATTATATACAAAGCCATTTCCGACATATTCTTAATAATGGTTCTGTCATTCTTTAAGTTCTGTCAATGTTCAGTTGTTTCTCGCAATTACATGCAAAAACTGTGGGATTATAAGGCCAGCATATAACGTAAGGTTATATCACTTGACTATCACTTTTCTCTTTGTATCTATAACGAAATCATAACGTAGGTATTTCTGCAAATGTTTATCTCGATTCAACTGAAATAGGTAGAAAAATAAGCTTTGATAAGAATGGGTGGCATGCTCACCAATAAATAATACAGGGTAGAGAATGTCATGTGAATGTAACGTAAGTTATTTATACCGGGTATTTAAAAAAAAAGGTCTGATATTGCAACAGGAGCTTGGATTAGTCAAAACTAGAATAACTGTTCCTATAAACATACATGTCCGGAAATAAATACCTGTTGATATATGAGCCATTTTACCCATGTTAAGTGTGAGTTGCGTTTGGTGGAGCAGTCATATAGTTGAGGCTTCAGAATCGCTTTAGTTTCAATGTGTGGATAGGAATTGTGTGTGAACTTACTTCTAGAACCATGCATTTTACCCAACAGATTAACAGGTGCTGTGTAACATAGATTCCTGCGCGATGAGCTACCGGTGCTTTTGGAGGAAGTTGTGCTTATAGAAAGACAACGTGACGGGGCACCACACCATTTCATACGTATCTTGCGACAATACGTAAACCAAACATTTAATGGACGATAGATTGGTCGAGGAGGCCCAGTAACATGGCCTCCCCGTTTGCCGGAGTTCAATCCATTGGATTTCTGGCTAGTGGGACATTTAAAGACATTGATGTTTGCCAAACCCATACAAATATGTATACATTACAAGAGCGTGTGACCAATGAATGTGGCCAAATCGGAGAGTGTTTTCGAAGGAGTTCGTGATTCTTGGAGAAGAAGAGCTGAATTATGTGTAAGAATGCATGGTAACCACATAGAGGTTCTCCTTCAGTAATATTTTATTTTATTTTATTTTATTTATTTTATTCATTTGTGCTACAGCAGAGCAAAGCTCCAATTACAGTAGCTACATTTAATTTATTCACACAAGCTTGACTAAATGCAAAACAAAAATATAAGAAGCAATACAAAGAAGCTAAAAGTAAACTATACATATATTAAGCTATTATTGAAGACAAGGCATTGCAAATTGTATACTGACCAAGCGAATAAGTGATACAACAGAGTGAACAATAATTAAACAAGAAATTATAATATAATTAATATCGACATAACATGCAGATGTTACCAGAGGACAAAACATCAGAAATCATCAGAACTCCTATTTGGCGTTTATGGATGTTTACCCAACAATTGTTCTGTTAAAAAGTTGTGACAGTAAAGTGTTGACTAGAGTTCGCTTGTTAGATGAAGCCCATTGTCTGCTGTAAATACTCAACACAAGTAAAATGGCTCATATCTTAACACGTGTTTGTTTCGGACATATGTTTATAGGAACAGTTATTCTTGTTTTGACCAACCCCAACTCTTGTAATATCGGACACTTTTTAAACGCCCTGTATATACCACACACACACACACACACACACACACACACACACACACACACACACACACACACACACACACACACACACACACACACACACACACACACACACACACACACACACACACACACACATATCGTAATCTTTGCAGCCCACCTCTGTAGTCTGGTGGTAGCGTGTCTGCCTCACGCCCAAGAGGTTGCGAGTTCGAATCTCGCTTAGGATGAATTATACGGATAAGTCTTTTACTGAGGTTTCCCCTTATCCTGAGAAGACGAATGTCGGGTAATTTAAAGCTTTATGGACCTTGGGCATCATTTCACCCATTTTATTCATCCATTGTCCGATATGACACTATGTTGGACATTTATAACAAAAAAAAAAAAAAAAGTAATCTTTGCTAGAGTTAACAGGTTGCAAACACGCTCTATATTCTTGTGCTTCCGTGACCTAGCAAGAGATCCGGATACTTGTGGTACCACTCTCTGTGGAACATAAGCACGACTTATGCTTTACTTTGTGATGTTCTTGTCGTTTATTTTTAAATCAAATACTCTTTCATTTATTCTACAAATTGCGAATTAAAATACTCGTTTTTGCTCTTCCTTGATTTCGTTGCAGCAAGGGGTAAGCAAGTGGCATTTGTGGCTATTTATTTCCTAATTTAATTTCCTATAAATAGACGTGTAAGTTAATTCGTTTTATTTCTGTTCCTTCTTTCAAACTTAAAGCAAAGGTTTCATTCGCTGTAAATACTCGAAAAAATAGATCGGAAAGTAAATACTACCAACAAGGATTATCATTCCTGTAATGCAATCCAGTTGCTTTCGCAAACACACCACAGCTTTTTCTAAGACAACACAAATTTTCTTTCCCCTCAAAAATGAAGCGCATGGTGGCCCATTCCCAGGGCTTTTGTAAAAATCTATGAAATATGGACTGTAGGAAACTTTTTAAACGTATTATAGAGGGTCTACTCACTACTCACTCATTCATTCACTCACTCATTCACTCGCTCACTCACTCACACACTCACTCATTCACTCACACACTCACTCACTCACACACTCATTCACTCACTCACTCACCCACTCACTCACTCACTCAATCACTCACTCATTCACTCATTCACTCGCTCACTCACTCACACTCACTCACTCACTCACACACTCACTCACTCAATCACTCACTCACTCACTCATTCACTCGCTCACTCACTCACTCACACACTCACTCATTCACTCACTCACTCACACACTCACTCAGTCACCCACTCACTCAATCACTCACTCATTCACACACTCACTCGCTCGCTCACTCACTCACACACTCACTCACACACTCACTCACTCACTCAATCACTCACACACTCACTCACACACTCACTCACTCGCTCACTCACTCACACACTCACTCACTCACTCACTCACACACTCACTCACTCACACACTCACTCACTCACTCACTCACTCACTCAATCACTCACACACTCACTCATTCACTCACTCACTCACTCACTCACTTACTAGAGACCTCTCTCGAGTTTAACAGATAATTATGCCCCTTCCCCCCGGTAGAGACCGAGCGAGATGGCGTCGCGGCAACATGTGCGTCTCGTATTAGGGAGGTCCCGGATTCGATCCCCGCCGACCGACTCCTCTGACTTGGGTTTTTCCGTGATTTCCCCTTGTCGCTAGGGAGATACTGGAGTGGATTCTCTACTCCACTGATTCCTTTCCATTCCTTTCTCATTTCCCCTCCCCTGTCATCATATTTTAGATTTGGTTGGTAGCTCGGTACGTTCCGACGGATGCGGACAGTTGGCACAGATGCTTGCATTCTGTAAACCCTCCTTCCCTGGCCTCTCCTGGAAGTTGCTGCCTGGGCCGTAAAGTCGCCTGGTCGCCCTCTCCCTGGGTGGAGGACATACTTCGGTCGTGCGCCAGGTGACAATCTCTGTAACTGTTAGGGACTTCTGTGCGTCTCCGGGTTTCGCTGGCACCATCCTCTGACAAACTTTGTGGTCTCACTTCACCTCATCCCTTCACCGGGAGGAGGGGGGCAGATTCATGTCGTGGTCGTGGTGGATCGAGGTGTCCCCACTTCGTTACTACGATCACAATCCACCCGGTAGAGGGCATTGTTAAAAATTGGAGACTTAAATGAAGTTAAATAATATTGCCTGTATGCAAATATAAATATGAAACAATCATGGCAGTTTTATAGGCAGTACAGCTGCTTGGATCGAGGCAGCAATTGGAAAGTGAAACTGTTTCTGGTGGTCTATTCTTATGGGTGTAACTATAGTCAAGTGCTGAGGGATTTATTTGAAATTCACCATGATTTCTACTCACTGATTAAGAATCTATTATGTATTGCTTTCTCCCTAAAGAAACGAGACACGCTATATTACTTCAGCAGATGTGTTTCATTTATCCATCCCCAGGATTAATTTGCACTGATTTTCACCGGAGAGCTGGTATGAAAGATGTAGACATTATATCCATCACTATCAATTATTATTTCATGTCCTTGCCCTATCGTAGATTTGATGTTTGACTAATGTCGATCATCCTTCACAAACCCCACACCTTCAGAATGATATGGTTGAGATAATCGCTGTGTCGTTCATTTTCTTGCGCTGTTGATAGGTGAAGGTTAACTAGTGCTGCAAAACAGAAAATTACTCTATATGCATGTGATGGGTTAATGGCGTTAGTCGACGTATACCTCTTTGATATAAATCATATTGCATATGCAAATAGCAGCGTTTGCTCAGTCATCATGCAAATGTGGAACGTGATTATACTCTTGTATACATAGTATTAGCTTTTAATACTTCTTTTTGGTGGCGTGTGTATAACTTATTGTACACAGCCCTCTACAGGGCCAAAATGTTCTTGGAAAGTCAAATGTTATAAAGCTAGTGAATTTATGTAACATCATTGTGGTTTCGTTAATAGGTAAGAGTGTTACAGTAATAGTAATTTGAGCACTATGATTGCACGACATGTGTGGACCCTGCCCTCTCTACTGTCGTGGCAGCGTTCCGGCCGCCATTCGGATGCATTCACCTCGCCCATTCTCTTGGGGGTGTCCCGTCAGGGACATAAGCACAAAAGATTGTCTTTCGGTCGAGGTGCAAAGTCCTCTTCTACAAGTTATCATTAAGTAATGATTGCATGACAACCATGTACCAAATGGGAAGTCAAGGAAGTCAAAATATCTGGCCGCTCAGTCACTGCTCTATATCTCGGTATCAAAGCCGGTGATGTCCACGCTCGGGGTGGTGTATGTATGTATGTCTACTAACAATCTAGAGTGCTATATTTCCAACTTTACTTGGAATGTGTTCAATGTTAGATTTTTTTCAGGTTTCTTCTATTCTTAAACGACAAATGTTAGGTAATTTTCAACCCTTTGGATACCAGTTTCATTTCATTTCAATTGATCGTCTGTGTCGAGCTGAAATGATTTAGGGTAAAAATTATTTCTAAAAAGCAATCAGCCGCACCATATGAAACTATTTTTTGATGATTAAAGACTCACTTTTGACCCAAATAGCACTGCTTTTGTGTGTAGGGAATTTATTGAAAGATCTTTGAACCTCTTGCCTCATTTTACGACTTAATTCTGCCTTTCTGCACAAATTTCAATCTGATGTTATATTGAAAAAGAAAAAACCCATAAGAAGGCGAACGGTTTTAACAGAGGAATAAAATGGCGATCATATTGTGACGCAGCGGCTATGGTGCAAGGTTATCGGGAGATCGGCGCTGGACAGTCGGAAAAGTAAATAGATAATTGGCGTCCTTGCCTAGCGCAAACACTGTAAGCGCCATAGCCAGATGACCAGAATCCTCTGAATGTTTGTCCCTCTCGAACGTTCTGGAACTCTGTGGAAGTTTCCTATGGTTATATAAGCAAACGCTATTGTGAAACAGTCAGTCTTCGCAGAGGCAGTCAGCGAATGAGTTAGCGAGTTCATTTTTTGATAACGATAACGATAAGGATAAGGATAACGATAACGATGATGATAATAATAATAGTAATAATAATAATAATAATAATAATAATAATAATAATAATAATAATAATAAACAATAACAACAATAATAATAATAATAATAATAATAATAATAATAATAATAATAATAATAATAATAATAATAATAATAATAATAATAATAATAATAATAATAATAATAATAATAATAATAATAATAATAATAATAATAATAATAATAATAATAATAATAATAATAATAATAATAATAATAATAATAATAATAATAATAGTAACAACAACAATAATGAATGCACTGAACTGTTACTAAGCAAAAATGTTTCTAATGTTTGCAAGCAACCTTATAATTCAACAGTGGACAAATTACCATGCGATTTTAGTATAGGTTATGTAGGTTATGTACAAGAAAGTGGTGGTTGGAGCAGCTGTGAAGTAAGAGTTAAAGTCGCCACCAATCAAGTTATTTGTAGAGTTGCATCTCTGAGGTTTACCGTCACAATGTTTTGTCGAGATTTTAGACTGGCAATATATATATTTAAATTAACGTCCTCCAACATTGTGTCATATCGGACGAATGAATGACATGAAATGGGTGAAATGATGCTGAAATGAGCCCGAGGTCCATGAAGCTTTAAGTTACCCGACATTCGTCTTCTCAGGGTAGGGAAAACCTCGGAGAAAAACCTTACCCGGATAACTTACCCTAAGCGAGATTCGAACTCGCGACCTCTTGAACGTGAGGCAGACACCCTAACCATACGCAATTTTACACTACCTACATGAGGTATGTTCAGAGTGTGTGGAATGTTTGTAGTCTTGCCACCATTGGAAGGTGTATACTTTGCAAAGAGAAACGAAAATTACTTTCATGTTTTCAAGTAATCACTAATCACAAGTATTCATATCTTTGTAATTTACACATATCGAAAATGTTACTACTGTTTGCCACCGTTGCTGAAAGAAAATTTGTTAACTTTTTCAGAGAGTAACTTATTTTATAACATTTACTTTTCTTGATTGCTTCTATTTATTGTGCATATTACTCATACGAGCAATATTATATAATGCATATTTCTACTTTAATTTTTGATTCGAAATCCCAGGTAGGTAAATGTGGAGAGAGAGAGAGAGAGAGAGAGAGAGAGAGAGAGAGAGAGAGAGAGAGAGAGAGAGAGAGACAGACAGACAGACAGACAGACAGACAGACAGACAGACAGACAGACAGACAGAGAGATGGAGCTCTTTGTCAAGAAAGACATGTAGTTGAATGTGAATTATATTTTGAAGCAGAGCTATATGAAAGCACGTATTGAACCAACTATTGCGTTTTGTTTTTTAAAAGCGAAGATATATAGTTTCTTTGTAGTGCTTTTAAAAGAGTGGGTGGAGTAAATGAATAATTCGGTGATATATTGCTAATTTTAGTTAGGATGCTAAGCACTTTTGAGGGCGAATTTGTATTTGTAAAGGCCTGTCTAAGCATTTCGAATTAAATATGTCGTTCATTTTTGAAATCCACTAAATTTCGAAATATCTAAGGATAAAGAATTTTTTAAGCCGTATCTTACATTTTTCGTAAGTGAACTTCGCATCATTTGATTAACATTTCTGTACTATGCGTTCGCGTTCCTGTTTTAAGTTTCTCAGAAGCGAACAAATGGAATGAATAATAACCTCTACGACCATAGCAGCACGTTGAGCATTTGTGTGGACGTGCGAGGCCGGCACGGGATGTAGTCAAGTTGCTTCTATGGTTTCACCCTAGAGTTCGCTGCCTGCAGTTCTAGAAAACAATTGCGGCGAACTAACAGTTGCCTTCACAAGTCCTGACAGTTGAAACAACAAACAGCACGGACATTCATGAAAAAATCTTATTCTAATTGATTTATTATATAACATTTTAACGTATGGGTAAAACTTGTGTCCGTAGTAAACCCAGAATTAGTATATAAAAAGGGAAAGAAAGAGAAAGCTTCATACTTTATACAGTTTATACGAAGCCTGCATTCTCGTCAATACGTTCTCGTCAATTTGCCTTTATACTCCTATTACTTGTCGTTACGAGAATTATGAACCAGTACGGGACATCATATAGCTTCTTAATGCATTCAGATATAATTTTTAATTGTTTTCCTCGTGTACAGGGAGTTTCATTTTGTTGTAATATATCAAAGCTTAATAGCATGGAGTTTAAAACAAAGTCTATACTCAGGCGTTGGAATGAGATTATGAAATATCATTGCAAGTTTGGTGATACCCAGTGGCTGTGTTGCCTATTTTTAATTCTGCATCATCTTGGAATGCAAACATAAATGAGGACGATCACTTATTGACTTCATTGGAAGATGTAAGACTACTTCTGCGTGTATTAATCATTTTCCTGTGATTTAAGCTAATAAAAGTTTAAAACTTTTAGGCGTTTGTTTATTATAAGAGCATTTCGGAAAACATCCAGTTTTATATTGTACTATATCCTCATTACTTTAGATGAGATTAACACTACATTCTGTTTAGAATTACAGCTTAAATGATATGTCTTAGAACTACATAACGAAGACGGTGTGTAGTAATGTTGTTGAAGTTGCAAACTGTATATGACTTTATTCATGTCATTATGTTTGTATTAACACTATTTAAGTAAATAAATTTTATGGATAATAAAGCCTTAAAGCTGTATTCCTAAAAATGAAGTATTTAACTGTTATAACAGTTTAGGTACATCATGACATTACAAATAAACCGATAAACTTATACTTTATTGTAGATTAGCAATTCTCTGTAATTATACATTACTGAACAATAAATGAGTAATGCTAAATGTTTTTAGTCTGTAGGGGAAAAAAAGATACATAGAACTCAATGAAAAGTTTTGATATAACATTTATTGAAACCAACTTAATATATTTTCAGAGTCAAAAAATGGTGTCTTAAATTCATTTGTCTATAGGCCGCTTCATTCAGAGGTACTTTATTTATAACTAAAGTTTTTCAGACTTGTAATCTGAAGTTATTTTCATAGATATTATACGAATGCTCAAAGGGTTGCTTTCCAAAGTTAAAGCCGTAATTTTGGTGTATATGTGTAATTGATTGGTGCAAATATTTGGGAGATGTGGTTAAATACTTCAGCTCTTTAAATACTGTTTTATCGAAGAATCTTAATAACAAGTGTTTGTTCTAATTTAAATGTTTGAAAGCCTCTATAAGTTCCCCAAACTCTTATACTACACGGTGAAGCTACAGAGTGAAAACATCTACAAGTCCCAAACAAGAAGCGTAAGTAAATGCACTTCGTTTTAGTTATTTTGTGATGTAGTCATGCAGCATGTCTCGCAAATCTCATCTTTGGAAAAACTCAATATAGGCCATTTTAATGAGCTTTTGTTAAAAGGCTTGGTTTTGTGCTTTTAGTTCCAGAACCTGCCACAACCAGTGGCATTGGATTATACAAACAGAAGTTGTAGGATGTTACTGAACATTTAAGAGCTGACTGATGAAAACAAGCTACTTTTGTGATGTGCAAAAATATCACAATATGCCCAATCATCATCATCATCATCATCATCATCATCATCATCATCATCATCATCATCATCATCATCATCATCATCATCATCATCATCATCATCATCATCATCATCATCATCATCATCACCACCACCATGATTATTATTATTATTATTATTATTATTATTATTATTATTATTATTATTATTATTATTATTATTATTATTATTATTATTATTATTATTATTATTATTATTATTATTATTATTATTATTATTATTATTATTATTATTATTATTATTATTATTATTATTATTATTATTATTATTATTATTATTATTATTATTATTATTACTATTATTACTATTATTATTATTATTATTATTATTATTATTATTATTATTATTATTATTATTATTATTATTATTATTATTATTATTATTATTATTATTATTATTATTAATCATCATCATATCATCATCATCATCATCAACTCTCAAGGTAGGCCAAATAGACTTGTTTCGACTCAGAAAGGATCTTCCCAGCGGCTCCTTGGTCTTCCAATTTCTCTCCTACCAACTGATTTGTACTGCAAGGTGTTATTTGGATCCATCCGGCTATTTCCCTTCTGAGCTGCTTGAGTAAGTACATTTTTGCTTGGACGGGTTACCAGCCCGATTGCAAAACCTCCTACCAGGAGAGGACAGGAGTTTAAGTTTGGAGTACTCTCTCCTAGGAGATTGCCGACCAAGGCTATGGAGTTTTCTCCTTCCTCTCTATTGTATTAACCCCAATAGAAGGGTTGCTTCTTCCACTGAACATGCCATACGGAAAATGTCTTCCGCCAGGTTTGTTGTTGAAGACTTCACCCATAACCCTGGGCAAAGTTCAGTAAAATAGTACTTTATTTATACATATGAACTTGTAATTTGTGTCATAATAAAATTAAGTCACTTACAACACTAAGGCAGATTTTGGAAGCTTCTGCTGCAGAGATTACTTCGGATAAATAATAATAATAATAATAATAATAATAATAATAATAATAATAATAATAATAATAATAATAATAATAATAATAATAATAATAATAATAATAATAATAATAATAATAATAATAATAATAATAATAATAATAATAATAATAATAATAATAATAATAATAATAATAATAATAATAATAATAATAATAATAATAATAATAATAATAATAATAATAATAATAATAATAATAATAATAATAATAATAATAATAATAATAATAATAATAATAATAATAATAATAATAATAATAATAATAATAATAATAATAATAATAATAATAATAATAATAATAATAATAATAATAATAGTGATAGTGACACTGACATAATATAATATATGATATGATAGGATATGATATAATATAATATAACATAATATAATATAATAGTGATGAACAACAATGATGAAGCTGATCATGATAATAATGATGATTCACTCCTCAGAATTTCGCATTTCTGTAGGCAGAACCTCAGTATACTTAAATTCTTTACAAAACATTCTAGTGGTTTTAACGTCTGTTTTGGCATAACACGTTGTACGTGATAAGTACCTTGAAAATCTGCTGCGTCTGCTTAACCAAAACAGGTTCACTTTCTAGAAGACTTAACTTAAACTCCCAACTGTTTTGTTGTACTTGTGGTTTATGAATGCACTTAACCTATGTGTAGCAGTTTAAATGTGATAGGTTATAGCGCAATTCTTGACAGAATACATTTTTCCTCTAAAATAATTTCAATGACAACATGCGTTTGTATTGATGCAAGCAATCTTGGTTCTTGCGTATGTAAAATATGAAATTTCTTAATGATACTGCGAATAAAGCTATAAAGCCTTAAATCATTTACAGAATTCATTGAGTATGATAAATTTAGAACTATACTAATCGTATAACCTTAAATTAGGGTTGTAGGAATTGAATGTATAATACTCGTAATAGCTTGCAATATAGGAATAATTTTGAAATAACCAGACCGTACATTCAAACCGATAATCGGGATGAAATCCTTGACACCTACTGACACATAATTTATTACAGTTGTGTGTCAAATCATCGTCGCATTGCAATTTCACATACAAGTTGCAGCCAAGCATAGCTGCACAAATCACCTTTCCTGGCATTGCAAGTATTGTACTGAGTACTACGTGCCGAATACGTTCCTTGAGATTTCTGCATCCTACGGGTAATCATATGTTGTGTGTTTAAAATGATTGATTTCTGGCATGTGAAGAACACGAAGGCCAAAAGCATGTTCTCACTAGAAGATAAAGGCGTTGCTTCTATGTTCATCTTAAAGTTGGAATTGGGGATGAGGCTTTTCGCTCTTGCGCTCACCGAGTTATTCAGGATGACTATACTGTGGCTTTGAATATTATTGATTTCTATCAGAATTTACAAGCCATGAGAAACTTGGTGAAGTATTGTGTGCATAAATAAATAGATTAATAAAATAAAGTAATATATTATTCTTGCGTAAAGAAGCAAAGGATATGCTTTCAGGAAATCAAAATCAATCTTCCCCCTAGTATCTGTTACATTTGAAGGCATAAACACAAACTTAAATGCCCCCGACATCTTTCAGTACAGGTAAGTTTAAAGCTTTGTACGTATATTTTAAGAAGTAAATGCGTTAGCTTAAAGCTCAGAGAAGGTTTCAGTCAGTGATGCGGAGGCGCATAGTAAATTTCAAGATATTCTCACAAACTTGACTTGATATAGGTTTTCTTTAGTGCAGTCCGCCAACTCAGCCCAAATGTTTCCGTTTGAACAAGTGGATTCTATACCAAGGCCACACTAGAAAAATTCTCAGGAACTAAGTGAACCAAGGTTCCGGATTACCTGTAATTACCTACTCTTGAACCAACCTTAGATAAATAGGTACCAAACTTCAGAGAATGTGTTTCATGCATCTCAAAGCTGAGTTACAGTACGCATACATCGTTTGTGTAAATATCAACAGTAGGGCGATTTTGGTTGTATCTTCAACATTTGTACTAGATGATTCCAAGGATGAATGGATGTAGAGATAAGTATTTTGCTTTTGCAATTCAATTTTACCAAGCATCCTGCATCCCTACTCCTTCGATTTTTTTTTTTTTTTTTTTTTTTTTTTCCTGAACGGAAACCCACCAAATTAACTTTACCGGTAAGTTTACTTTAATCTGTATAACATTAATTGGAGTTTCACTTCCTCTTAAACAGAGTTTCTAAGGATGATCAAACAGGCGAACCAAGCATTGAGACTACGGTGTTTTCTTCTTCTTTATCTGATCACCCTCCACGATGGGGGTCTTATATCTCCAAGAGTTAGTTATAAATCCGTACCTGGTGTCAGAAGCCAGGAGCAAATGGACCCTGGCACAGAGAGAATATCCAAGATGGATGATCAGCCTGAAGACTGGTACCAGAGTACGGGAAGGAATGATCTGAAATTATGGTGAAATGGATGATCGGAAAGGCGATTAAGGAGTAGTTTGTGGAATGAAATGCCTGGACAGTCGGTAAATCTGGAGAAAACCCTCCCGATGCCGCTTTGTACACCAAAAATCCCCTCATGGTCCCCCGGGATCAGGAAACGACCAGTTCCTTCCTTGTGAAGAGTGTTAAATGAACAATACCGATTCCTGATCTTTTAACAGACATTACCCGAACATTTTATACGTTGCTGGAATAGCAATATAAATTGCCTTTGAGCAACTATGTGGACTTCAAGAACCTAAAGAAAGACTTCAAGAACCATTATGTATAAGATGCCATATATGAACGAAAATTAATATAAGCAGCTAAAGTAATAAACTCCAAATAAAATTTAGTAATTTAATGCGTAATAATTATGGATTAGGAGGTATGAGTCTAGGAAAACCATAAATTACATACAGTTCGCTGTTAATTAGTAACTATAAGTCAGTGTTTTGGATTATAATTGGGTCACCATATTACAGAAGCGAACTACTCCCAAATATGTCGCGTGTTTGGGAGTAATGATCCTCGACTCTCGACCTTAGCGCTGTCCTCGGCCAAGAACCAGAGGCAGAAACACAATACCTAAGTAATTCTAATACGACCTTCCGAGTAAATACATTGCGTGTGTCATGTTTATGGAGCATCCACACGGCCATTTAAACTAGGAACATCTTTTGGTATCACTATCTTCGAGGAAGTGAATTTCAGTGATACTTCTTCATGGCCAACTGCTGAAATTTCGAGAGCACGCTTCATTTTTTATTAAAGTTACTAGTGAAGGGCATTCCCATATTTCTGAGTTATTCTTCTACCGACAATCACATTTCAACCATGACTTGCCACGTGAGTCAGGCGACGGGACGTGTGACAAGCACACGGATGGCTACAATAACCCGACGAATGACATGGTGACATGGTGCAAACCAAAGAAGCCTGAGATCTTTCACCTTACCCACATTGCAGGTTTGGCTGAAAGAACACCAGCTTCACTACCACAAACGTTTTGTAATCTTGTCCTTTTAAACTGAACATTCGTGCAATTCTAAGAATTTATTTTATTTTTTTAGTCTCTATTCTTTGTTAGATTTCGTGTTTAAAATTATTTGAAATATGTTCTCTTTTGTAAAACGTTTTCATTAGTAACAGTTTTCGGTCTGCATGCATGAAGTACCTCACACAGCTGTACCATGAATTAAATTAACTGTACAGGTTGGAAAAATAAACACCATTTTCAATTAGGCGTGGTAAAATGGAGACCCTTCTAGAGGCTAACTTGAACAGTTAGGTGTAAGAGCTTGTCATTTTGAAATTTGGGGAGTTGTGCTTAGAGGGATTGAAGTTCTTTTGAATGAGCTTAAAAATAATTGGTCCACATATTTCTCCTTTGGGGTGAAATATTTATACAAGGTTAGTTCAGAAGGAGATATTTCTAGGAGTTTACGATTTCTAACATTGCTATACATATATCTATTATGTCATTAAATTGTACCACTAATAACGCATTATCTCTGTCATAGAATGGACGCATTAAAAATCTACGCTCTTGGTATATCTGTGACCTTGTTTCGTCGTTTCTAAGCTTTTTAAAGCAACAGCAAAACTGTAATGTAATGTACTGTAGTGTAATTCAAACACTTTGCATTGAAGTTACCTGTTTTGTTATATAATTTAAATTAATCAACTTAAAATATAAAGTGTGTACTTGGCACCAAAGTTCCATAGACGACGATTGTACTGATTTGCTACAGTTAAATTTAAAGTAATATGAGAAAAATAATGCAGAGAGTCTAACTTAAGGGCAATGAAAGAATATGTCAAGTACATCTGTTATTGTGTTCATGTAGATCATTTCCCCTGACCTTCTCCCACAATCATGTCATTATATATATTAACGATTTCCAGGTTCCACAAGTAACCTGGGTATAAAATGTACATTGTGTTCGTCCTGTGAAAGTCATTTACATTATGAAATTTGTGCATCATTTTCCGCAGATGTCCATAGTAATTGGTTTATAACCATCATACCAAGTACAGTAGTGGAATTTGAAAGTTTCATCTCTAATGTACTCATTGCATTGAAAGAGACATTTCTTACAGTGTGGAGTCCTATCACCGCGATGTAAGAGTAGAATGCGTACTTCGTATTCTAGAGCTTTCAGTCCAAATCTCGTTTGATGGGTGCAAAAGCTTCCTTTCCAGAGTTTTCTCTCATCCTCGGAGGAAGACAAATAACCGGTATAAGTTCTATAGGCCTCTCTTGATCACACGTTGCCCCCCCCCTCCCTCTGTAACACAAGCTAAAATTTGGATACAAGAGGAGAATCAGCCGACGCTAGTCTTCCCTAACTATGCAGACCGCAGATTATAGTTGTACCCATTTTTACTTAAATTGGTTAAATATTTCTAAAGCATTTTAATAGATTTATGTGTTCCATTTTCCTTTCATTTAGTTTATTCTTTATTTTGGAATATTTTGGAAACATTGCCTACCAAAGAGCTCGTTCTTCTGGAATTAGCTACCTTTGGCATGTTCGTAAAAGCCAACTATTAGGGATAGATCTGAAGCCAGAAACCAGAAATACTCCATTTTGAGCATCGTACAATCGGTAACGTTTCTGTTTATTCTAGTGGACCACTGCTCATACAGACTAGGAAAGCACTCACATATAGATTGTAAAATAGAGGTACAGCAAATTCAAATTGATAGACGGAATTAAGCTTTTCATTAGTTGATTGATTTATGATAAATGGTGCCGTCAGTTTTTGGACCTAGTTTTATTATTATTATTATTATTATTATTATTATTATTATTATTATTATTATTATTATTATTATTATTATTATTATTATTATTATTATTATTATTATTATTATTATTATTATTATTATTATTATTATTATTATTATTATTATTATTATTATTATTATTATTATTATTATTATTATTATTATTATTATTATTATTATTATTATTATTATTATTATTATTATTATTATTATTATTATTATTATTATTATTATTATTATTATTATTATTATTATTATTATTATTATTATTATTATTATTATTATTATTATTATTATTATTATTATTATTATTATTATTATTATTATTATTATTATTATTATTATTATTATTATTATTATTATTATTATTATTATTATTATTATTATTATTATTATTATTATTATTATTATTATTATTACTACTACTACTACTAATACTACTACTACTACTACTACTACTACTACTACTACTACTACTACTACTACTACTACTACTACTACTACTACTACTACTACTACTACTACTACTACTACTACTACTACTACTACTACTACTACTACTACTACTACTACTACTACTACTACTACTACTACTACTACTACTACTACTACTACTACTACTACTACTACTACTACTATTACTGGTGCACTGGGTTTTAGAATCACGCAAAAATAAGTTATCTTACAATTTTCAAATTTTCAATTTTCAATTTTCTTTAACTTATTTATATAAGGCTTTTCACGGTTATATACCTAGTGTTTTAGCTAAACATTCAGTCCTTATTGATATTTTCAACCCCTTACGCAAAAACCTGCATTATTTGACATATTTTAGTAAAACATGGAACACTTGTTTTTCGCATCTGCGCAAATAATAGGCACTCGCATCTTTCAAAAACCAGCCCTATTCTTGTTTTCGACTTCTAAGTTATGGTGGATCGGGTAAGAGAACTACTATAATATTTTACACATATAGTGCAATAAGTGCACTAATTTGTAAAGGAAGTGCAACATTTAACATTAACTGCCAAACCAGGACAATGATACACCTATTCCAGGAAAGCTTTGTCTTCAAGGATTAATATTTTTGATACAGTATTTAGAAAAACAGGCGTTAATTTAAAGCTATGCACTGAATGAAATCCTTAATATACATTAATACACATTTCATTACAGTTCGGCCTCGGCAATATTCTAAGTACAGTTCCATACACAACTCCCTGCTACCCAACAATGCATCAAACACCTTATCTTCACAGGTTTTATCTCTAGAACGAAGAGATAAGAAGAACTTCCCCATTTAATGCAATAAAACTAGCAGAGATTTGGGTTCTGGATGCAAAACCTGATGGGGAAAATCAATATATGCACTTAATCTAAAGGGTCCCATTCATTATTGACAGTAAATCTAGTCATCCGTCATGTCAACGTACAACGACTTACCTATATCAAAACAATTTATGTAATTGAACTCTGGGAAATGTTTCTGATAATATTAATTTGATTTTCTACATATATTGAGTTAAATGCTGGAAAAAATATAAAATTTGCATACTATGAAACTTATTCTATATATCTATATGCAATAATTTTATTTTCTCTAGTTCATTCGTATCTATGGATTTCGTTTATTTCTATCTTTCTCTCTTCACGCCTTACGTCAAGTTCGGCTTCTGGAATGTCATTTTGCTTTTCAGTTCTATATTATGACAATTTAGATTAGTGTCAATTTTGTCGATTCCTATAGAACCTCGATGAGAAGGGAGTTTGTATCAAAATTGTGTACCTTAATTCCTTCTCCATGTATCTGTTTTTACCTACGTCAATGTCAACGTAATATTTCTGGAAATAGCCATAAAGTGTGATGTCACGGAACTAATGCATTTATAGCAATTTCATAATATTTAACCTGCACCATAGAACCGTTGTAATGCACTGCATGTGTACGTGCTTAGATTCTCAACATTTATTTCGCAATCAAGTTTAATTACCTGCATGCAATGATGGTCGTTTTAAAAACCTTTAAATGACATACCATCGGCATGCTTAATGTTTATGTGATTAACACCACCTGCAGCCTGTTGCACATGTAAGATGGAAACAGTTAATATTACGATGCTTTCAAGAGCATTTAGAAATACTTACGAGGAATTAGAAGCGTGCTATCAATATTATTGTATTTTTCAACGGTTTTTAAGTCAAATAAGCTCTTATTAAAGGGGGACGCCAAACAATGAGAGCTACGTGTTCATAAGTTTAACCCCTGCGATATATGTAACAGTAAGGACAGACTATACCCCCCTCACACGCATAATGTTGTCAACAGTATCCCTGTTTATATAGGGAACATTCCACTCAAACGTTATACAACTAAACATTTCTGTATCGCGCTGTTATGCACGAAGTTGATGAAACGGAAAGGGAGTTCCTATTTAACCTATATATATAAAATAAAAATAAAAAATAATAGCAATCATTACCAATCAGATCAACACATATTTTTCTCATTGACAAAATGACTCATTCCATGTCCAAATTATATATTAAAACACTTATCATTTAATTAACAGAACAATAATAAAGCAACACTTGATACTGAGACTGATGATTTATACGCGTACCACATCATGTACAAAATTAGTTCTGTCGTTGCGTTATACAGAATGACCACCCCGCATGAAAAAACTACAGCATGAAATGATTAAGAGGCAAGACAAAATATATTTTTACGTACATAATTTTGGCAGATGCACATTTTTTTCGCTAAAAAGCCTAAAAGATTAAATCGATCCACTGCACGATGTTAGGAATTTGTTTTTCAAAGTTTTAGGGTGGTACAGACGATTAAAAAGCAAAACTTTCTGTTCTACCATATATGACAAACCTTTCCATTTAGACACTCCTATTTGTAAGTGTTCTGATGAATTGATTATCACACTTCCGTAGCTTGAATTAGTGTTAGATGTCAAAAAATGCTGTTTAGAAATCCTGTTAAAATTGCCTTTTAACGAAGTGAACTTAAAATTGTTCACTAAGTGAATGACTGACACGCTTAAAATGCCAGGAATTTGCGGAACAACTATCACATAAAATTCCTTCATGACATGGAAAATTCGTAAGAAATTTCCAACTCAACCTTTCCAAATGCAAATGAAAAACCTCTATCACCGAACATCTTTAATGAGAAAAGGTGATGAGAAATAAATTATCCACAATACCAAAGGAAAAATAAGTTTTAAATGTTTTTTTTTATTCGACGCCCAATCCAAATGTCCGTTTTCCCTAGTAGTTTATTTCCTTTAGAAGCCATGAAAACTGTCTGTGATACTAAGTTGTTTTATGATTAGCTTTGGAATGCTCCAGAGTGCTAGTAAGAACTAAAAGTTATTTAGGTGTTAGTTGAGAATCTACATAGATATAAACAAAAATAATTCAACATCTCCTATGGCCCTCCAAATCATGGGCAGCTGGAATTTGTTTTGAGTTCGATGTAATGCATTGAACTCATACTTACACCCATGGTACCGTTCTCTCCATTACTGTACGCTTACCAGTGTTTATATTGCGTTTGCCGCACTGCGTGACCGCAAATTTCGTAGAATAATGGCTGTAGGTCAAGGCAGTTGGTGGTACGTAGATATCCTGGAAGCCAGGCATACATTATGTGCTTCTAGCATAACATGTATTTACGAATTAACAGCTGAATAAATGAAAAACAGGTTTAACTGAAATTTAATTCGATTTCTACTTGGTCCTCAGCACGAGGAACAAAGAAATACACAAGGCTACTTCATTTCATGCATTTCTGTAACAGTATTTATATAACGTTTTTTGCATGGCATTTCTTAAGTAAAATTATAATATTATATAAGCTGCCAGTCACTAAGCTTAGGGGAGATTATATTTTTCCATTAGTCCTTTATTTAACGCTTCTTTATTAGAATGAAGCATAAGTCACGTAGATGTGCAACAGGTTATGTAACCTGAAATCTAGGTTCGATTTTGAGACAAACTTTTGGTTCTTTTACTTGGTCGCCAAAACATTAGGTTGTATTTACATTCTTGTTGTACTTTATCGGTACCGGCGTCGGCATTTTCTCTTACTGGGAGAATCGAGAAGTTACTTCATTGAAAAGCTGATCAAGTCCCACCTCCAGTACTTAACCCAACTAAGGACGCCTGTGGTGGGCAGAGGAGGGGAACGCAGCGGTTGGGCGGCAGTCCATGGCCCGGATGGGCTGTTGTGCCACGGCGTTACGTTTATTCCTCCCCATTGGAACCTCAATTCAGAACAAACATTTTTCCTTAGGGATCGTAAAATTCACAAGTTTTGTAGTACTTGGTGAATCATATACCTCTATTTTTAACTTTAGGTAGCTTGTTGAAACATTCATGACTTTAGTCCGTCTTCACTGCCTGTTTTATTTTCCATTCACGTAATTAGATAGACGAAAACTCCACAGTGTCAGGTAAAAGTTACGTCAGTTTTGCACCTGACTTCATAAAATTTACTGGACACTGTACTCGGCTACCGAAATCTCAAATGCCCTATTTACGGTAACATCTATCACATATATTTAGTGTTAAATTCTGTCAAAAAGAAAACATGGGATCCAAACTATAAGAGCAGCAGAAAACTATAATTAAGAAATATATCTGTACCTAAATTGGGTGGTGTGCAGTCATACCATACAGAAGACATTAATATTCAGTTCTATGTGAATTACCCTAATACAATTGATATTCTCCACCCAAAAGGACAGAGTATCATGTTTTTTAGCTAATAAAATTGTTATGAATACTAAAATTATGTTAAAAGTTGTGTCAAAATCTATAACATACAAAGTTTCCAGCGGAAACAGTTCTTACAGCGTAAAGTTCAATCAGTTAAAAAGAGATTTAGTTTCAAAGTACAAAGTCGCTGAGCAGTCCTTCAGCGAAATGAAAAAGCAGTATTAAAACTTAATTTGTACCTGAGTTAGATTTTGCGTTTTTCTTTCTTTCTTTTTTTTTTTTTTCTTTTTCTTTTTTCTTTCTCTTTTTTTTTTTTTTTTGGCTTGTCTTTAAATTTTTAAATTTTGCAAAAGGAATTAAAATCTCTGGTAGCCTACTATATTATTTCAGAAATAACTAAAATTAACTAAATAATAATTATCCTGCAGCAGAAAATACAACCACATTATCATTTATAATAATGATACTTATGAGACGCGTCCAAAAACAAGTTTCTCGGAAGTTGTTATTTTTTTATGCCAACAAGCTTACTGCTGGTGTTTCTAAACACATAAGCCGTGTGTGGGCAATGCTTAAGAGGTGGAATCAGGACTGAAAAATTCGATGCCATAGCCGGGATTTGAACTAACTACTAAGCTACCACGCGTGAAGTGGTATATCCGTGGTTCAAATCCGGGTTATGGCAATGAATTTTTCAGTCCTGATTCCACCTCTTAAACATTGCCCATACACGACTTGTGTGTTTAAAAACACCAGCAGTAAGTTTGTTAGCATAAAAAATAACAATTACCATCTAAAGGTTACTTAAACCCGGGGCATAAAGTACTTACTATTGAAATCACCCTTGGGGTATTTTTCTCTGCTGCAAGATTCCCTTGTGGTCTACCGGGAAAAAAGTACGAATCGGTTGGGGAATTTAATGTCATACTAGCAACTTAGCCGTAGTAGTTTAGGGGTTAGAACAGCCGTGTATCAACCTGTAGATCCGTGGTTCAAATCCTGGCTATGCCATTGAATTTTTCAGTACTGATTTCACCTCTTTTCGGAAGTTGTTTACAGAATCAAACCCAAATGTTCTGGAAACATTTATTGGAAGAGGTACAGTAAGTTTTCAGCTATTTTTAAACATATTCACCACTGAAATTCATTTATCATACCGTGGGACCAAATTTGGTACACTTGTATCGTAGAAGTCTGCCACCGGGATTAGAACCACTGTGTGACAACCATTCTGTGTTATTCTGAAAATGCTGACACGGACCGAACAGGAATTTCTTGGAGTGTAAAGAAAGATGGAAATCTCTGGAAGCAAGGTCCTGGCTATAGGGTGGATGATACACCTCCCAACCTAACTTCTGCAAGAGATCGGTTGTCCGTCGAGCTGTGTATAGCCGAGCATTATCGTGCAGCAAGACAACAGCGACACTAACGACCCGTGCCGTTGTTCTGAATGGCACTGTGCTCCGTGCATTCACAAATATATCAATATCACACACCACACTCCCCACTTGGCTAGATGCCGGATAAGAACGTCATCTTCAACCATTATAAGGGTACTACCGTGGGAACTTGGTTTGGGTTAACGTCTTCGACCGAGGAGACCAAACAAACCTTTTTGCGTTAAGGTGTATAATCTTTGTACCCCTCACTGTAGCTTAGCAGCGATAATTCAAAAGGAAAATTTGCTAAAACGTGGTACAATTAAACATTTTGGTATTGCTCTTTAAGATCAACACCAGCTTTTTCGTCATCGGTCTTTAGCCCTCTGCAGCTTCTTTGCATTCCGGCTGTTTTGTTCTTCGGTTTTATGCCATCCAAGGAGCTTCTGTTCTATTAGCACTGTGTCATCATAATCTTCCATCAGAGCTTGATCGAGTGAAATCCCCTCCGGTATGTAATCAATCAACCAGTCAACCAATCAATGTCCGATCACCCCAACATGTACATCGCAAAAAATATACTATTAAATGAGTAGAGGATAATTTTCTAAATTTGTCAGACAAAGAAGTTAAAGAAACTGATAAAAATTCCATAAAACTATAAATATAATAAACCAAAAAGTTTAAAAATGCTGAAACAAATAAACTGTAATATTTTATCTCTGCACATTGAAAATAAGAAGTTTCTACCTGTTCATTTGGGTACTAAAGCTTTTTAATGTCAAGACGGATACTTTTGGAGTAATATTTTTGGTAAAACGAAACGGGAGATACGTTCACCTCAAACTATAACTTGCAGTTTTTAGGCACATAATAAAGGAGGCGATTGATTTATCTTATATTTGAAACCTAGCTATAATTATGCTTTTACTCATTTTTTGAAACTTTATCACTAGAGACATGTACTTACCATGGCTTTATTTTGGTTGACTATATTATTTTGAGTACCTGATTGCTGTAGCTTCAATATGTCAGCAACAATGCGTTGAATTGCACTTAACGTAATGTAATGTAATTCAATATAAATGTAGTGTAATACAAAAGTTAAAATTTAGTCTGAGTTAAGAGCTTATCTACTGAAAGGTTTTGTCCAAATGACCTGTAAGATAGATTCCTTTGACACATCCCAAAGTATCTGAAGCATTTCCATAAAATGAAGTGCGGCCTTTACTAAGTAATTAATGTGTAAGGTTATCCAGAGTTAATTTGTAGCTGCGATGAAAAGTATAAAAATATTCGCAGACGGGTTTTAAAACCTGTCATATTCTTGGGATAATTTTAAAGAACACTTTCACATAAAATACCTAAAATTAATTCTGTGTGTAGCGTAGCATATTAAGTAAATATTTGACATATTATGCAATATTCACTTGGTATATTAGAATTTAAATGTAAAGTAGTCTGAAAAATTTGTCTTGCTGCATAACGGGCACTCAAATGGTTGTTTATTGAAGCCCAGCCATTGGCCAAATACTTTTAAAAGTTTTTAATTAGTAGTAATTAAATGGCGAAAAAGCTTTCTACATAGGTATTTATTACCATAAAATGTTCCGTAACTCCTTTTTATAAATTCCTTAAAACGTTAAAACCTCCTCTATTTATAATTATAAAATAACGGGATATGATTGCAATGAGATATTTATTGAGCTTCAGATTTGAAACCAAATTAAGTGGCCGGTTCTTAAACCTATCAAGTATATTTATTATTTTTAGGTATTCTGGGGTAATTTATAAATATAGGTTCTATAATGAACTTCATAAGTATTTTTAAGTAAAATACATTTTGGACTGTTGAGAAATTGTGCATTTTATCCTCATTTAAGGCGTATTGTGAAATATATTTAACAAAAATGGGTTAGATTAAGATCATTAAAAAGCTACGCAATACAGGGCTGCAGAATATTATCATTTACATTTACCATTATATTTACTTACCGAAAGCACTTCGCCCTACCTTAAATTGTTTACTTTTGCCGTCTATGAAACGTCGTTGGGTACCATGCATACGATTAAGAACCGGTTCCCTTGAAACAGTTTTTTTTTAGAATAGATAACTAGCTTGCGATTATATTTTACATTGTCATTAAAATTATTGTATAACAACCTTTTAAAAGTTATGATTTGCATATAGTGAACCTTAATAGCACAAGTTTAGGTTTTATTATATTTTATTTTAATTCTTAATTAATAAACACAAAACTCCTAATCTCGAATTTTTTCAACCATTGCCTTGGTAACCAATAAAAATCCAATATTCGTTTCGGTTAAAATTTTACTTTGTTGGTAAGGGTTTAAAAAGCACATACGGGTTATTTTGAAAGCTACATAGTGGCGTATAATACTTTAAGAAGTCTAAACCTCAAGTTATCTACATTTCTGTCCATATGCTAGATCGAACAAGGGCGTTTTGTAGGTTCTAATGGGCCCCAAATTTTGTTGACTTACATTGTGTAAGTATAAATATGTTCTCCGTATTGTAAAAAGAATTTAAATATGTGTTTAAAAGTTTGGATACGGTTACACGTAGATTATTAATTTTATAACTTAGCCCATGATTTTCATCGGATCCTGGAGCGTTTGAGTAAAATGTCCAGATAGATAAAAATGTTTTAACATTTAGGGATGCAAAAATACGGTTAGAATTTTTGAAAATTATAAGGCAGTCTATCATCTAGCGAGATGGTTCCACAGTAACGTGTGAAGCCCGGAATTGAGAGGTCACGGGATCAATTTCCGTCGACCGCCTACTCTGACCTTGGGTTTTTGTGGTTTTCTTGGTCGGTGGATGAATGCTAGGGTGGTGTCTTTTCTAGCACGATTTCCTTTCCATATTTACCTTTCCTTCTCATTTTTCAGGTGACTTCTAGGTTTGGTTGCCTATGACGGTTCAGGACACATGGGGCGAATGTGTTCTCAAAAATAACTAAGTAAATAAATACATTGATGAATAAATAAGTAAATAAATGGCTAAGTAAGTAAACAGATGAATGAATAAATAATAAGTAACAAGGAAAAAAAACAGTACCTGCTCCCCGTGGACTCCGGGGCAACCTATCAATTTTGTTAAGTCGGAAAACCAAGTTGTTATAGTTTCGACAAAATTATACCATAAACAATCCCTAAGATCAATATTTAATAAAGTCCTACTAAAAATGAAATATACGAACATGACAATTTCCCTCAAATGCCAATGTTGAATATTATAAGCCTCCCTGATTACTCTAATGTAAAAGAGTTAGGACATCTGGTAGTGTCGCTATACACACCCAAATGTTCCAAGAGTTTAATATTTAACTAAAATTACTTGACATTACGTAAAATAAATATGAACCTCCCACAAACACACTTATAAAATAGTTGGAAATACTTTGTGGGCTTCGTTCAACAGAAACAAGTTTTCAATTCTGAAAAATATTATCACATTAAATTGAACAACTGTTCAAGACATACAGTTTACGTGTACTTATAATATACATTAATATGAATATTAAAAATTATAAATAGTATACTATTTGATTGCACAACAATACAAAACACTTTGTAACTAAGCTTCGGTAGAATTGCGGTTAAGTAGTTGTTTCTTAATATAATATTCCATTTGTAAAACTGCCACGTCTTGTACATTGTCGGAAATAAAAACAAAATGTGAATAAATGGTAATCGAACGGTAATGTCCTGCACTAGAAGCCATTACTTGGAATTCTAAACAACCAAACTGCGGATCGGTGTATAGAAGCGTTCACAGATACCAACTCACCACGCCACGACCCCACAGCTGAGAATCAAACCCGGGATATCGCTCACAGTAGGCAGCGGCTCTTCCACTGAGCCACGAGACCAGTTTTATATTGTCTGCCGTACAACTTCATAAAGTGCAAACTCAATCCGGCATTTAACTGCAAACTTTGTTGGGCAGGCACTGAAATTTGATTATTTTCGTCTTTACACATACAGTTTAAAATATCTAATTTTGCTTTCGTTAAGTAGAGTTAAATATATTTTCTATTCTCATTCTTTGTGGAATATTAAGGCTTTGTTATTTCAGTTACACATAACGTTGTTTTACTTGTTTATATAAAGAATGATGTTTAATTATGAGTGATGCAACTTCAAGAAGGAACATTCATTTTTGCGAAGATGAGTTACCGAATAAGCAAAGGCAATATTTGCCAGAGAATGTGCCACTCACAAGGCAATCGCACTAAACCTAGTGTGATGAAGTGATGGCTGACAAGTGCCAGTAATCTCCTAAACAATTAAGCATACAAAAATGGTTACTCTAAACACACACGCCCATGCAACTTCCTTTATAGACATTGCTCGCATACATAGTTATTTAAGTAAGTGAAAGGGCATACTCTTTATAACCAATGTCAAAAGCGTCCTTCAGAAAGTGTGTTCATGCAAAACTATAAGAAACATCACTAAATTCATTCCAATATGTTAATTAACTGTGCTTTTTCTGTACAAAAATGCCACAAAATGATCAGTAAAACGTAATTAAAATATATCGTTAATTTTTCCATTACCGTTTCAAAAATTGCTTTGGGAAAATTTAATACCGAGCGGGGTGGCTCTGGCAGGCGGTAACTCTTGGGACTCGCACTTGGGTGGTCCCGGTTTCGATCCCCGGTGACCAACCAATTTGATCAAAGCTTTTTTTAGTGACTTTCCTTGGTCATTTCAAGTCACTCCTTCCGATCGGAAGTGTCAGCAAAGCAGCGAGTGTGGTGCTGCATCATGGTGGAGTTTACGCTCAATGACTGCTGTTGTCGGTGTAGTGGTGGCACTGTGGTTACTTGTTCCGATAGGGGGAGCGCTGTCGAAATCTGTGGGGTTGGTGGTCACACGAGGACACATGGTACCGATATGAAAAACCTTCAGCACACGTTAGGGATCCCACGCTAGCTTGCGCCGCTTACGTCGGGTTCTACCACACCCGCTGGACACTCCCACCTTCTCCCTTCCGACGAGGGTCTGACACACGTTAGCCTGACTATGGGCTCAGTGTGGAACTCCCTCTATTTGTATTCTACCTCTACCTCTCTTTCCGATATGAAACACCATTAAATAATTTGATAAAATCTTCCATTTTCACAATCGTGGTTTAGAATAGCGGTTTACAAAAGCACAGGCCTTTGCGATTTTCTAGAGGAAAAGGGCCAATTTCTCATCAAGAAAACGGTGACTGGTCATTGTGGTTGTTGAAAATATTACTATGGTAGAGAAATAGTTGTTTTACGACTAGGACCAATAAATTACGCTTTTCCAAAATACATTACTTACTCACCAGTCTAATATACCAAGTTAAGTATTGCATTATGTCTTTGGAAAAGTATGGGAACCGCTGCCTACGTTATACAGTGGTTAAAAAACATTTTTATGTAATATTTGTAAACTTAGCCACTTTAATAAAAAGTCCCTGGCAAACACTTCAGGTGTATTCTACTATAGACATTTATAACCAATATACAATTAATTTGCTATTTTAATATTAAGGGCATAAAAAAGCAAGGTTACCTTTAACAGCAGCTATTCCGAACGTTTATTTTCAAGCTACATAGCACAGCACACTTAGTTAAGAAATACAATTCTGGTATTCAACTAAGGTAAGCTAATAAAGTTTCAGCCCTTAATGTACAATGTAGAGCAGCTCTGAGCACTTTATCAATGCTTTTCATTATCAGCAATGCCGTTGGGAAATGTTCAAAGAATGCTAAGATTAATGTTGTGTTCCGGGCTTATGGGCCGTGGTCTTGAAGTTCTTGAGTGAACTTAAGACGCCGGCCGTGAAAGCCTCAGTTTATATATATAAAAAAATGTTACTTACCTATATGACTAAACGTACGGCATAAAGAAGAAACTGGATACAAATCTCATGGGCGTGGTATTCTTAACATAACATTAGTTCCAACGCTTTATGGCGCATTCTAATTATTGTCTGGATAAATGTACGAGGCCATTTACTATAATTATTCTCCATAAATACTCCTTGAACTTAATGCTTTGGAGATACTCCGCAGCTCATGTATTGCATAACTGTTGCTTTTAAAATTAAGAACTAATAAAAAGCTTAACTTCAAAGCTTTAATACTTTGGCGAAGAATTTCACAATATAATTTTCACTGAAGGTTATAAAACGTATAATTTAACAGCTTTAAAATTTCCTTCCAACTATTTAATGTGAAATATGTTTCAAAGTGAAAAGTAAAGCATTGGAAAACTCCTGTGCTTTGTAGCTTACTCTCATGATACTTTTCTGTTTTGTTTTGTTTTAGAGTAAGTGGCTACAATCTTGTAATAGTAATGCTTACCTTATATTCCCTTTACAGTCTTATAAGCGTATATTAGCAGGTTATTCAAAGAGCGAGAAAGATTATGTGCTGAATATTTTGAGGTTTACGAATGACTTCGGAGGAATCCGTGTTGTGTTGATTTTTTAAGACGAGGTAGGCAGGTCAAAGAATGGTCCTACATAGAGTCTAAATACAGAATAGTCTGACTCAATAGCGCTGTTAGTATATTGAAGAAAACCCGTAATGAAGGTCAAGATTTTCAACGCCAGTTGTAATACAACTATGATCTCCCTTTACACTTCCCATGACTTTTATTACGCAAGTCGAACGGTGGGTATGTAACTGTCTCCTAGTCCAGGCTGCTGCGTGGTAGGGCTAGTCTAACTCTAGACCAACCCTATTTACATAACCTTAATTTCTACTGCTTTGAAGCACCTATTCAAAATGTTGTCACAAAATGTGAAACGGCTTCTGAACTGCAGATAAAAGTAATTTGTTCATTGCGCCTATTATGGACATATATTCGTCCCTATATTTTCTTTAGAAAGAGCGTAATGATGTAAAGGAATTGGCAAATGCTTCTTCATTGGTTCAACTATGCAAATGTCGCACTTTAACATAGTATAGCTTAAGCATAAGAATGTGCAGAAATAAAGATTATAATCGCGTGATGCTTTTACACATGCTTACAATATTTCAATATGGTTTCCTTTCCTTAATGTTCATCATAAGACATGGCAGAACAGCACGAGATAAACAAATCGATATACGTATTCCTCTCCGAAGGGAAATATATTAAACTTATTCATTGATGTAATTGGATACAGAGGAGCAACCTAGACCTGCTGTCTGACCCTTAATATTTCTTCAGACAGTAGCGCTTGCAGACTTTAGTGTACTCAGTTTTAATTTGAAATGATAAATGCATCTCTCTGACCTCTGTATTAATGTTTTGAATACATCGCCCTTATATGGTGAAAGACAAACGCTCTCACATTTACCCGCATATGGTTTTATGTTCGTGAATAAACTACGAGTAATAGTTATCTAGTACTTATAAGTAAAATATAATTGCAAGAGCAGCATTTTTTGTATATACAACTACTTTATCACAACAATAACTTCATAAATTACTGCTTCATCGAAGAAATAAATCTTAAAGGAGTTACATTTAGGTAGAAATGAAGGAAGCACTTTTTACAACTATCACTGCTTTGTACACCACTTTCATGAATTCCAGTGTATTACTAGAAGTGCACTCTAGGCACAATTTAGCAGTGCAGTACTACTTAAATATTCATTTTCTGGTGTGAAGCTTTGAAATCTTATATAGCCAAAGTTCCATATACCCCTATATATATGAATTTGTTTTCATAATTGACCAAAGGTGTTCTTCACAGATAAAACTGTAAATTTAAGAGTTTAATTTCAGCGTCATTTTGTATAATTGAAATCATAAATGCTAACTTTTACTTTAACTATAATACTGAAATATCTTAATGAATAAACTTATTAACATATCCACATACAATAAAACGTAAAACTGATAAAACTTAAACATTCAAGCCATATTCCACAAAAAGCTTCAAGTTTGTTTGTGCTATGATCCAGCATAGTAAAAATTATGCGTTATTTTCATATTTGGGGGAGAGAGAGAGAGAGAAAATACAGAGGCGATGAATAAAATTGATAAAATGAATGCTTAAATAAGTAAGGTCCATATAACAAGACTTGCTCAAAATTTGTCTCCTCAAATTAAGAAAAAACCTAGTAGAAGAGATCCAATTTAGGCAAATCATTACAAGCGAGATTAAAAACTAGGAGTTCTATGATTAAAAGGCGGAGCTTACTGCCCTGACTTCACGGATGCGAGCATTTTCATCTTGGAAGTGATCTCTATTGGATTTACTAGGCGATGAGAAACTTAAGCTAAATACATGGTGTAAAGTGTGCCAAAAGTTTGGTATTTGTCTGCAACTTGCTTCCAATTTAGAAATGTAAAGTTAAAAGCTGAAATGGTATTAGGTCTTTTATATGCCGAATGTTTAAGCGTTTATTAAAAAACACACACAAACTATCCCAATTAAAAGAAACCAGCGCACCGAATGCACAGAAGTTACGTGTTTCAGCTGGATAAATACTCTAAAATTTGAAAGACTGTTGTGAATTCCCTGACCAGCTTAAATTTCACTTGTGTTTCTGATTTGCATGTATTTGCCTCGTGAACACTTTTACAACCATGAATTCGACATTGGCCATGTCGTGAGCAAGTGAATCACTGAAATCAATTCTGCCTTCCAGCGTTTGTATCCAAGAAGGTTATTCAGGCAGAACAGAAGCATATCAAACACCCGGTCCATCGCTTTATAATTTTAGAACTAACTTCTATTGTTCTTTTCCCGAAAATAAACAAGCGTTACTTGTACTTAAAGCTTCAGATTAATTATCAGTTTTACTGCTCGACTCCATGCGAAAGTAATTACGCACTGATCTAAACTGGAATTTTATAGTCAACAGAATACTTCAGAAAGCCACTTTTTTAAATTATGAAACTAATTAGTTTCTCCTAAGCATTCTACAAGTAGGAAAACGTACTATTGGCAATGTAACGTAATGTAAATGTACATGCAACATTGTATAAGTAATCAGTGCTATAAACTGGATCGAAAGTTTAGAGGAATGATGATGATAATGATGGTGATAATAATAACAATAACAGTAACAACAATAACAACAACAACAACAACAACAACAACAACAATAATAATAATAATAATAATAATAATAATAATAATAATAATAATAATAATAATAATAATAATAATAATAATAATAATAATAATAATAATAATAATAATAATAATAATAATAATAATAATAATAATAATAATAATAATAATAATAATAATAATAATGATGATAATAATGATGATAATAATGATGATGATAATGATGATAATAATAATAATAATAATAATAATAATAATAATAATAATAATAATAATAATAATAATAATAATAATAATAATAATAATAATAATAATAATAATAATAATAATAATAATAATAATAATAATAATAATAATAATAATAATAATAATAATAATAATAATAATAATAATAATAATAATAATAATAATAACAATAACAGTAATAATAACAACAATAGTAAACGGTTCCAGGGGAGTCTGCAGAATCCTGTCTTTTATAAGTCCTTTACTTTAAAACTTACACGCACAGTGACTTCAATGTTGTATTCAACTTTCGAAATTCCAGTAATCTAATTAACATAGAGGAAATTCAAAATCTTAATACTCAGAAAGACCAAAATACAACACGGTTTACGGGCCAAGTTTTCAACTGCATTTTACAACATTATTCTGCATTTATTTAATGTACCACATTTTTTGTAAAACGCCTTGTTCTTATGGAGGAATTATTAACGTTTTTACTGAATTTCTTGCGTAACGGCTCAATTTTTACAAATTCAAAAATGTATTTCTCAACGGTTGTCACACATCGCTGACATTATCAGGTACTATATAAAAACCCTCTAATATATATATAGTATATAGTATATTTAATACCATGCATAACTTGCTGTGTTAATTACAATTAAAATTGTTACAATTTTCAAAAAAACTATAAAAATTAATTTAAAAACTAAGGAATTCGCGAACTCCAGTATAATTCTTCCTTCTGCATATTAAGACAATAAAATTAAAATTTGACTACCACAATATTCAAACGACATTTTGAAAAATGTTGGTGGCAGATATAAAACGTGTGTTTGGAGCATACAGCAGCATTACTAAAAGCTTTGTGGTAAATTGCGTTTTCATCAAATCAACGAATAACCATTTTCCAGAGATAATTTATGTTAATATGTTACAGTGAGAAAGCGGGTGGGGGGGGGGGGGGTGGAAGGTTCAAAAACTCTTTAAACGATTTTGATATTTACTTCACTATTGAAAGCAAAACTACAATAACATTTAAAAATCTAAATTAGTTTTTTTATTTACGTCACCAAATTTCAATTCCATTTCCTAGATTATATGTAAATACCAAAAATTATTTCATGTACTTTATTAAAAGCATAACAAAACACGATTTCCTAGCCAAAATGCTAAAGGGGAAGCTTAAACTCTTTAATTCTGGGTTATTGGACGGGCGGGTTGCCTATCATGTTTGTATCGACATATTTCCATCTAAACGTTGTTATCAAGAAATACTTTTCGTGTGATGCTGACGAAACCGGTGTACTTGGATTTTAGAACTAAGCGAAAATGAGTTACCCTATATGTTTTATAAAACTTCCTCAACTTACTTACTTCCTTACTTTCAGCCCCGTACGTGCAAATTAATATTCAGTTAGACAAAATTTGTACACTTACTATTACCCTAGGTGAAAATTGTAAGTTACCTTAAAAGTCTCGAAAGCCACCCCTGTTTGATTTTAACACCATTTTTAGAAATCTGCAGTGTTTAGTCCATTTGCACTAATGTACAATATAGGCACTATTAGACATGATACAATTATAGTAGGTTACTTTATAGTTTCCAAAAATAACCCCACCCGTCATTTTCAATATCTTACATATAACTGCTTCTTTTGGCCAATCGAGTGTATTGCTACACTTACACTATGTGAAAAGAATAGGCTACGTTTAAAAGACCATCCCTTCGTTTACTTTTAACACCTTTCGTACCAATCTGCACAATTTGATCAATATGGGTCACATATTTTAGATCTTTGCCAAAATAATATGCTACACACGCTTTCAAAAACCACCCCTGTTTTTATTTTAAACCCATTACTTACAGAATGGATCCCTGCAACGCCGAGTAAGACAAACACCATACACTTGCACTTTGAAAAACACCCGGCACAAATGTAACATAGATCAGCATTAAGCGTGCGAAGGAAAGGCTGATTACAAACAAATGACCCTGATATGCCAGTAACGTTTTATTACACTATAGATATACACATACAATAGGATATCACTACTTAACACTTTCGCTCAGCCATAGCCTCCGGAGTCGCTGCTTACCAGTTGTGATCACTCGAGAAGATACTCGTTCTTCACCACTTCTTCACTTCAAACAACTACCATCCGTACGAGTTTTGTATAAACAAAGATCCCGAGTTAACTTGCGCGCTGATTTTAACTTCCCATACTATTTCCCCTTCCATACTTGCTATCTGCCACCCGATTGGTTTGTAAGAATGTGACGTCATATTGGCCGTGAACGTTAATATATGACGAAATAAAACTCAGAAAAAAAGTAGTTAAAAACTCTGCTGAACGCAAGTTAAAGACAACAAAAAAAGAAAGGGTATTCGCAGGCTACAAAACAACAGGTTGTCATATATCGTGACCCAAAGACCCTGGTAGCCGTTCTTGATGGAGGTGATTGTCAAACCAGTGGCACCTGCATTCGGAAATCCCGGGCCATTTCCACCACGTAGGGGTGGTCTGGGGAGGCATCAAAACAAAAGCGAACGTGACAAGTATTTATTGCTAAGCGTACACCAAAACGCAGTTTATTCGAAGGATTACATCTCAGTAAGCCACCGCGTGAGGATTGACTGAAGCAAATAGGCTAAACGATCGTTTAAGAAAGTCCTGCTTTAAGTTAAGAATTTCAGCGCTTTAAGACAATGCATCTATAAAACGCTAAAACTACTTACTTTTCTTTTGATTAATTTGAGAGTTTACTGTGTACACAGAGCATACCTACAACAAATGGAACATACAATATTTTGATAAGTTAAAACACTTTTTCAGAAATCCATTTTTTCTTTCTCTACCGCCCACTAAAAGAAATATTGAGGTCCCCTGAATAAACATTTAAGGAACGCGCGCGCGCGCGCGTGTGTGTACATCTGTTTATGTATGTGACAGAGAGGAAGGGAGAGAGAGAGAGAGTGTGTGTGTGTTTACATAGCTCAAAAACAAAATTTAAACACCAAACTTGGTATTTCAGTTCAGCATTTTCCAAGTGTGTGACATGAAGATTTTCAACAAGATCTCCACACCTCAAAACTAGCCGTTATGTTGAGAATGCTTAGTTACTTTTTATTTTCTCAAAAGTGGCTCTAACAAATTTAATTAATAAAGTTAACCTCCTTTTGAACGTTCTGCGGATAGTCTGTGAATAGTCCTCGGCCTGAACTTTGCATACTTGTGTAAATTTGTGTCATTGGTAAACCATAAGAGATTAGCGAAACCTACATTTCATGTGTAATGAAATGATTTCTGCCAATGTTCATCTCGATTAGCATGAAACAGATAAATAATCCTTTGTAAGAATAATCTACACCGACGGAGGTGGCACGTGGCAACGTGTACGATTCGCATTCGGGAGGTCTCGGGTTCGATCCCCGGCAACCGCGCACTCTGGTTTGGTTCCTTTGGTGATTCCCCCTTGTCACTAGACGAACGCTAGGGTGCTTACTTTCATTCCACGGTTTCCTTTCCTTGCCTTACTCGTTTAATTTCCCTTGTCGTCTTTCAGGTCTGGTTGTAAGCGCGGTGGTGCGGGCGGCTGCTCTTATCCCTTGGTCACGCTTGTGGTCGCTGCGTGTCGCTGCCCAGAATGCTAGGGTCTTTTTGACCCTCTCTGAACGAGGAGTTTCAGGTAGTGCGCCACATGGCTCTCTGTCAAAGTTTAGGCACTTCTGCACGTCTCTGGAGTACTGCTGTCTCCGCCCTCTGTCGGACCTGTGGTATCCTTTAGCTCATCTCTGCCATCCGGGGTATGGTAGCCTGCAATAGATCCCTTTTGGGTCGTAGTAGGAAAGGTGTACCCCTGTGTCCGTATGTCCCATGCCTCAGGAATAATCTGTAGATAAATTATAGTGTAATGTAAAGTAAATGTAACACATCAGTTCTTTGCATCCGTAATAAGTTACTCTAGAGATGCTAATCGACAGCCCTATAGCACTCAGTGACTGTTTTGTCTACCTCCGTAATCTTACGAAGCTCGAACTAAAGACACGATGTGTCTTACGTGGTACTGTATTTGGCGTGTCGGACTCTCAAAAACAAATGAATAGATAAGTAAAGGATAAAGGTAAAGGGGTGCAGTACATAGGGGGAACACCTCGCTCACGTCGACCTACACAGGTCTATTGTGGCTACCACCCCGCAGGAGGCAGGGATGAATGAAGGAGTCGAAGGGGTGCTGCTAGACTCGCAGCTAGACAGGCCCACCAGAGACGCGTGGAAGTCCCTAACCTGTGCTGAGATGTTTTCATCCCGGCACAAGGCCCCGCCAAGCAGCCAGCATCACACCACGGGTTCGGGTCGGTAGCGTACCAAGCGTCCCGTCCCCCTCCCCCTCGACGGAGGACAAGGGCCACCAGATGCCACCCAGCGCCGAGAACGGCAGTTACCATGCGCAATCATCCACGCCATGTGCCCGACACTGCCCACACTACATGCTTGGAACTGCACCACCTAAAGATGATAAAGAAATGGAATGATAGAAAATGATGGAAAGGAAATCGCGGTATGAAATAATGCAGCTCAGCATTCGCCTAAGTGATATGGGGAAACCACGGAAAAACCCACATCAGAGTGCGCGGTCGTGGGGATCGAACCCGCGACCTCCCGAATGCGGGCCACAAATGTTACCGCCTGAGCCATCCCGTTAGGTAGTAGACAAACACAGTAAAAATTTTAAAAAACAAAGAAACGAACGCGCTCAACTTGTTCTACTTGTTTCTTATTCGTCAAAGATCATCGCTCAGCTGACTAAGCGCTGCTCCTTCTTTTACGGTGAGATACCAGGTTTCGAGAAGTTTATCTTTGCTGAGTGTTAGAACTTCTCTCATCATATTCTATAGAATAATAATTGTAAAGTATTTTGACCAGACACTTTAACACATGCCATTTTCTACATAAGTGATTAAGTTATGATAGAAGTTATTTTTTATATTGGTAAAAGAGCCTATCATTTTATTATGTTATCTGGTATGCAAAAATAGCTTTATTTGCCTAGGAGTTGTGTATGTTTTAGATTGAAAATATCGACTAAAAATAAGGGTAGCAGAAACTTGGAAGTTGTAAGGCAGCTATTTTTCCAGGTTCTCAAGTCCAAGTGCCCCAGATACTGTTACAATAGGAATAACAAATTTCAACGAAATCGTAGGGAAGTTTAGCGAAATAAACTCAATGTTTAAACCTCCCTCCAATAATTCAATTTTAAAATATGTTGAGCCTCCATAGTAACCTATGTGGCCATTGCCTAGAAAATAAATGGCAAAGACTTGCTGCAAGTAGGTAAATGTTCCTAAGTGAACCTTCTGTATTCTTCAACTATAAACATATTTTGTTTAATTTAAACCAGGTGCTATACATATGCATATTATATCTGCAAATTTTCATTGTAAAACCAATTATTAACAGTCGTAGGTGGTCATTATGTACGAGTGTCAGCATTCCGCTTGTGACTTAACAGGTAGAGAAAAAGACTGCGCACAAAAATTTATCTCCGTACAAGTGTTCCAACCTGGTTTTGAATATTATATAGAGAATGTCTGTCTCAAGAACCCTGCCTTTCAACGGTGACTGCTTGAGCGGTTTTCGAAATTAGAAACACACAAACACACACACACACACACACACACACACACACACACACACACACACACACACACGTCTGGATAGATGTACGTGCCATACTGCGATGTCCATCTCGTATTTCCCCAACATTCTGTTTCATTTCTGAGAATTCTTGTATACGTACCGAAAATAATGAAAACACTCTTGGAGGTGAGTTGTGCGAATCACCTTGTATAGGGGTACGTGCTTCAAGCATAAAATACCTCTGATGATATGATTAAGTTATTAGGATTGTTTCACCTTTAATAATATATTATAGTCTTATTCCATTTACGTCAAAGAGCAATTATCGGTAAGTTGCTATAGTTCGTGATTTATCTCCTCGTTATTACTCCTTTTATTTTCCCTGCACACAACCGCAACATCCCACGATTACTATATATGTGATAATAGAAGAGCACTTTAACAAGAATAAGGTCAAGTAATTTAGTATTAATAAAATGGAGTTAGCTTTAATGTAAATCACAATTCCTACAATTCAAATATTCTAATCATACAGGCAAGTTGTACCTGTTCTGCTTCTAGGTTTCTTATAAAGAACAATTTTATATTACGGAGGGGCTCCCCGCAATCAGGACGGAACACCGCACTTCGGCCATCCACTTCTACCGTGACCTCTGGGAGATGGAATGACGGTAGAAACCCGAAGGGTAACCAGATCCCCATAACGACGGATGTAAGCATGTTCGGGATCCCTAATGTTTCCAGTTCGAACGCATCCAACACCATCCGAGCCCACCTACAGGTCCCTAACCCCCAGGGGTAAAACCCCTCCTGACTGGGTAGTTCCAACCAGCACCAGGGAAGAAAACCTTATAGAACACACATGTACCGTCCAACCGCTCTCCGCTGAATACCGGCGCCTGGTTATGTAAGCCTGAAACATATGCCAATGGAGGAGATGATGGATACAGGAAATGAGGGACAAGACGGTCGTGGTAGAAGAGGAACTATCCCAGCATTTACCTACCACCCTGGGAATACACCTCTGCACCTCCGCGGTGACGCCTCTGCACCTCCGCGGTGACGCCTCTGCACCTCCGCGGTGACACCTCTGCACCTCCGCGGTGACGCCTCTGCACCTCCGCGGTGACACCTCTGCACCTCCGCGGTGACGCCTCTGCACCTCCGTGGTGACACCTCTGCACCTCCGCGGTGACACCTCTGCACCTCCGCGGTGACACCTCTGCACCTCCGCGGTGACACCTCTGCACCTCCGCGGTGACACCTCTGCACCTCCGCGGTGACGCCTCTGCACCTCCGCGGTGACACCTCTGCACCTCCGCGGTGACGCCTCTGCACCTCCGTGGTGACACCTCTGCACCTCCGCGGTGACACCTCTGCACCTCCGCGGTGACGCCTCTGCACCTCCGCGGTGACACCTCTGCACCTCCGCGGTGACGCCTCTGCACCTCCGCGGTGACACCTCTGCACCTCCGCGGTGACACCTCTGCACCTCCGCGGTGACGCCTCTGCACCTCCGCGGTGACACCTCTGCACCTCCGCGGTGACGCCTCTGCACCTCCGCGGTGACACCTCTGCACCTCCGCGGTGACGCCTCTGCACCTCCGCGGTGACACCTCTGCACCTCCGCGGTGACGCCTCTGCACCTCCGCGGTGACACCTCTGCACCTCCGCGGTGACGCCTCTGCACCTCCGCGGTGACACCTCTGCACCTCCGCGGTGACGCCTCTGCACCTCCGTGGTGACACCTCTGCACCTCCGCGGTGACACCTCTGCAAATCCATACTTTATGTACAGAAGTGGCTCTTTAGATATCTTTATGCACCTTTATAGAAATATGTAATGCCATTCTGAAGGAAGCTGAACAAGGTTTATACCATTTGGAACAATTAAGAGTACACGGTATTGCAATTATAAATGTGTAGAAATGTGGGCAAATTCACCTTATACGATATGTTATCACCAGTGTTCGCAAGATACTACCGGCTTTAAGAATAGTATGAAGTGAAATGCCTTCCCATGACGTAAATAACTTGAGGGCTGGACGATGTCGGCAAGCGAGGAGTGATAGGGGGAGTGTAGGTGTAAGCGAAACTACCTTACTGGTCATCATTTGCCCACCTCCTTTCAAACTCAGTACACAGCAACGTATTCCATTTTCCCTTGACCAAAAGAAAAGGCCAGATTATATCAAATGCACACTGCTAGATGCATCGGGTGGTATCTTGCGAAAACTGCGTATCACATAGGTATGCCTTCAACATAAATAGCAGAACATTAATTTGCATTGTCCTGTGTATCTAATTTTCCAAAAGCATACATTCAAAAAGATGAAGGTACACTCATTCGGTGAACCCCACGTTATGAAAATTTGCTAATTATTTTTTCAGGTATTCTTCTTATGTGGTTATTTGTACACAAATATTAGATTCCGCGCAAAAATTAATTATACTTATGGAAAAACGATAACGTATGAAGCACTTAACCTTAAAAAATCAATCGTGTATTAAATTATTAAAATTCAAAATCCACAACTGCATTTGACATTTACAAGTTTCCTTACCTCCCAATAACATTCAAAGAATGAATACCGAAAATCTGAAACGAAACGGAACAGCAATTGTATCATTTCCATAGCTCCAATTTACCGGTATGGTCATATTGCGGGATTCGACTGAAAGATTTGATGGTGTTCTTACTCTTTGAACTTTTACGTTAGGTTGCTGTAGATGTTCGTCATTTTGAACTTGCTTTCACACAGTTATTCTCGGTCCTCACTTTCAGTCTATGTGGCGGTGAGGGAGTAACCCCAAATAAAAAAGAAAATCTTCAACTGAGGTCAGGAATCCAACCCAGAACTCCGGGTCAAAAGTTAGATCGCTGGCCACTCGATTGCGCAGGAAGCAGGGGGAAGCTAACAAATGACAAGAATACCATAAGACCCGTTTATGGGCCATAGTTTAAAATTTCACATGCTATTTATAAACGCCTGCTCTATTCCATCTAAACGTTTTGCTTGAGTATTTGAATGGCCAGAAAGTCATAACCACAATTGAATCCAGAATTTTTATTTCTACAAACGTTTACAGTGATTTTGTTCTGAAAATTTTATAGAATATTCAGTATTGACTAAGAAAAAGAAGAAACTACTCTTTTAAATATCAGGGGTTGTTTATTATTATTATTATTATTATTATTATTATTATTATTATTATTATTATTATTATTATTATTATTATTATTATTATTATTATTATTATTATTATTATTATTATTATTATTATTATTATTATTATTATTATTATTATTATTATTATTATTATTATTATTATTATTATTATTATTATTATTATTATTATTATTATTATTATTATTATTATTATTATTATTATTATTATTATTATTATTATTATTATTATTATTATTATTATTATTATTATTATTATTATTATTATTATTATTATTATTATTATTATTATTATTATTATTATTATTATTATTATTATTATTATTATTATTATTATTATTATTATTATTATTATTATTATTATTATTATTATTATTATTATTATTATTATTATTATTATTATTATTATTATTATTATTATTATTATTATTATTATTATTATTATTATTATTATTATTATTATTATTATTGTTGTTGTTGTTGTTATTATTGTTATTATTATTAATTATTATTATTATTATTATTATTATTATTATTATTATTATTATTATTATTATTATTATTATTATTTATTATTATTATTATTATTATTATTATTATTATTATTATTATTATTATTATTATTATTATTATTATTATTATTATTATTATTATTATTATTATTATTATTATTATTATTATTATTATTATTATTATTATTATTATTATTATTATTATTATTATTATTATTATTATTATTATTATTATTATTATTATTATTATTATTATTATTATTATTGTTATTGTTATTATTATTAATTATTATTATTAATTATTATTATTATTATTATTATTATTATTATTATTATTATTATTATTATTATTATTATTATTATTATTATTATTATTATTATTAATTATTATTATTATTATTATTATTATTATTATTATTATTATTATTATTATTATTATTATTATTATTATTATTATTATTATTATTATTATTATTATTATTATTATTATTATTATTATTATTATTGTTATTATTATTAATTATTATTATTATTATTATTATTATTATTATTATTATTATTATTATTATTATTATTATTATTATTATTATTATTATTATTATTATTATTATTATTATTATTATTATTATTATTTCTTTATTGTTCTATTAACTCCGATGGTCATATCGACGGCTTCCCCTGTGGAATATATCACCTAACGGCAATGGCGTTATTCGTTTAACGGTGGATTTTCAGTCTTTAGGGATTTTATGCGTTAAATTCACATACAAATTCACGCTCTCACTCGTACTTTCAGACTCTGGGGATGATTGGGAATAATCTTGGCTAGAGAAAAATTCCTACCCCGCCTGCCGGGAATCGAACCCATGACCCCTTGCACAGTAAGCAAGGGACTCCTTGCCAGCCAGGATTGATTATTATAATCAAGTTGTTATGTGATATAGGGAAATTGGGAGATGCGTTTGACGTAAGTATACTTCCTTGTGTTAAATATTTTCTATAAGGAAGCTAACTAGCTAAAGGCTCTCACGTTTGCTAATCAATGAAATAATGTGTTCCGCTTCAATATACATATTGCTTTTGAACAGGAAGCAATCTACGAGCAGATATAAGCTCAGCGATGTATCTGGAGCATCATGCTTAAAAACGTATGTGAAGTGAGGAAATAGCTGGGCTCAGGGGAAGCTTAAGCCATTGATTAAGTCAATGTACCGTATCTGTGCTAGTATTCGCAATCTGTATGTTAAGACAAACCAACGAAAGGGATTGTTTTTGATCATTCTTTCCCAAATTTCGCAACTATACCGTTTTGATAAGGGCTTCGTAAATCAGCGCCGACCCCAAATTAAACCTGTTTCCTTATGATTCAAAACAATGCATGGTCTGTTTCATGTAAGTTAAATCTCCGATCAAGTACGTAACACAATAATTGAAGGACCACATAAGTTTTGAGACAGTAAACTTATATACATCTTAAGATTATTTTGTCACTATATATTTTGTAAAATCTCACCTTCCTTAGTTTGCAAGAGGAAGGATGACATGTTTTGATTTATTTCTAGAATTTGGGAAAATCACATTGACGACACTGAAATGCGTTATGTCTTTTTCATTCCTTTTCTTCTTTCCTACTTTTGTTATGGAGATGTTTCAAACAATGCAAATGCGTGATTTGATATCAAGTACAAGAAGAAACTCATGTTTCAGTTTTAAGAACACTAGGATATTCTGGAAACTAACTGAATTTATACACCCTATTTGTCCAAATATGAGCATACATCTATGTAATCTCAACGTATTTTGTGTAGTTCAAAATATTTTAAATGGAACATTTATATAGTCGTTATATCCATACGCCCAGATACTGCATTGAACAACGCAACTCCTATTAACATAAAAAACTTATCAGTTTTCTTTACAAACTGTACTTATTTTCAAACCATTAATACATTCTGTCAACATGGTATGACAGAAATATCTAACAAGTGCAGCGAGAACTTTTATCAGTAGCAACACAGATCAACGACCTCATCAAAGATGGAATTCTGGAATCATTATTAATAGACTTTGGAGTCTGTATCCAGTAACCTTCAAGTGAGTAAGTGGTGGATAGTGCTGCTTGTGATTCGTAACAAGAGCTCTGCTTTAAACTGATTGCATAATAAATGTATATTTAAACACGTAAATTATATCCACAACGTTTATTAGTATCCGGAAATACATAGCATTCTGTGATGAAATTACTGCAATGAAACCCTTATAACCTTCATACTATCAACCTATAGGATGAATAGCAATGACCAAAAAATGCGAGAGACCCCAAACAGTAATTGTTATTGGAATAGACATTGGTGCAAAATGTAACAAAAAGGTATAAGTAGATAGTGTAATACCTTTTTAGTATAACGTGTTTAAGTAATGAATTTGAATGCCACACGAGTCCAGTTTTAGAGCACTTGTAATACTACAAGTGACCAGAAATTTGAGAATAGATGCTTTAGGATCATTTTTCTCTCTCAGACACATACACATATACATAAATGTTTAACTGCGTCTTGATGAAATTTTATGCAAGTTAAAATGTCTAACGAAAACAAAAGAACATCCAGAAAATAAATATAGAATTGAATATATATTATAATAAGAGAGAAATATAGCAGCTCTCCAAACTTTTGTGTACTCCATATTTTCACAGCATGGAATACACGCTGTTTATTGCAATTTCCTTCAAATACTTCGAGTATGTATATTTTACACACCACATTTACCAAATTTTCTGAGACACAGTTGAAAGTGACTCCTTTTTGATAGCTGGAGTTCAGCAAAAGGTTCACTGCCTTCTCTTTCCAAAGACTTTAGTTCTGTAAAAAATAAAATGTAAACACAATTCACATTCTGACTTCCAAGAGTGGACAAAATAAAACAACAGAGGCATTTAAAAACTAACGAACAAACTAAGAGAAATTATACTATGAAAATAAATGTTTATACAACGCCGACTAACAAAAAGGATTAATGGGCACTCCCAATAATAAAAATTAGTTTAATATGGATGTGGTTGACGTGGATGCGTATTCATCAGTGGCTGACACTCGGTATGAACTTGTCACTCACACCAAAATTACCTACAACATTTGAACTAAGAGATGGTCCTTGTCTACATAAATATATTTTGACTCAAACCTGTCAGTGCTTGATTTGAAAGGTTGATGTTCGTTTAGTTAATTATGACGGTATAATACTGCAATGTTCCAGAAATTCTGCGACGAATCAGAATAGCTAACGTTTCACTGCAAATAATTCAGGAACCTTTCGATCCTATGTAGAACTACAAGAAACACTTGAATACGCTTGCTTTGAAGCGAAGAGTTAGCATGCCATACGTGAAGAAATTTGACGATTGTAAGTACCCTTAAATTATGATCTGAATGTTTTGAAGTATCACAGACACATTTCCAGAAATTATTCGCCAGCGGGAGAGATTTGAATACTGATGAGGCCATATATTAGTGAAGTCGCTAATATGCATTTGATATTCGTCTGAATATAAAGTAAACAGCAAAACTTCAAAAACATATATTTGTTTTTCCAAAAGGCAGTATGCTTATTCACTTCTAAGATACACTTTGCCTAAATAAATTGATGTTATAGATGAATTAAACGATCATACACCTAAGGAACATTTTTCGTCATTTTCACTATAAAAGCCATCAATAAAGAAAATAATATACAACTTTTGTGAAAAGTGTGTAATGGGAAGTACTGAAGTTTGGATTTATGCGGTATGTATCTTCAATAGGTAATTTAGACAATTCAAAATAAAAGTGTTAACAAATGCAGTTTATAAATGCGAAAATTATGTTTTGGAGCTTTATAGAAAGCTTTTCAGAACTTTCAAGCAGTGTTCAAAATTACCACATATATAGTATGTTAGGCAATCCAAATTCTATTAAACGTTTTTGAGTGTGTAAATTCCATACAGTTACGATGGACAAAGGATAATTAAAGGGAGCATGAGATTAGAAATGTGCAGGAAATTTAAATATAAGGACAAAATTCACCATGAGAATAACTTCTCTTGGGCTATCAGCTAGGTAAATTTTGGAATTTACGTGACTCATAGCTGGCTGAATTCATCATATGCATGTATATTGAAAGGATATACCAGAACACCTTTTGGCATTGTTCATTGTTCATTGATGCACTGACTCAAAATATGGAAAATCCAGATGAACTAACTGTGTCAATAACGAATCTACGGAATGTTTCAGTACAACAGGTTGAAGATGCAGAATAGGTATAGTAACTGATGGAAAGAATGCATATAATGATGTTCAATAAATAACATCGATGAATAAAGCTCCCTTTTCACCGGCTCTCCTCACTTGGTCAAGAAAATTTTCATTATTACAATCGCTGCACACGAGTTTTGCATTTTCCACCCACTTTCTACTGTGAGGCGTCGATTAAATTTGCTATTGGAAAAATAGAATCGATTTAAAACTTCAATGACATAGGCGGGACTTGAACCGCGGTTCTTTAATTTGCCGTGTCGTTGTTCTGACCAACTTAGCTACTATGGTAACGATACTACATTCTCTAAATGATTCACATTTTGCTAAGCTATGGCATAGTAGTATGAATAAATGAATGGTTGAATGAATGAATGAATGAATGAATGAATTAATTAATTATGAATGAATGAATGAACGAAAGAATGAATGAATGAATGAATAATTTATTTGTGCTCATAAACAATACAATTTAATCTACTAAAACAAAAAATAAAAGGACTAAAAACAATGTACAAACATACCTTATCTAATATATTCCTACCTGTTTGAGTTGCTTATATCTGTAACTTCACTTTATATTTAACATTGAGTTTAGGCATAGTACTATAATTCTACCGTTCCAACTTTAGCCTACACACTGCATCTATGGAACAATAACTACTGTAATTTACTTTTGCTCTACGAAGAGCTGGAGGAGGATTGTAGCAATGATTAAACATAGCGAATAAAATTGATTCCAGAAAATTATCAATAGACATTTTACTGAGTTAAAAAGAAAGAAAACACTATAAGAAAGGAACTTATGTATCATTACGAGTTGTAAACTAAGTATGGATATTGCAAATAGAGGAATGTGGTTAAAATTGGCTGATCATAAAATAACAAAGATTGTGAATAAATACGGATATATATTTGTTCGCCAAAAGGAGCAAAAGGGGGTACTAAACTTAATACTTTATGAAATTATCTTCTTATTTCACGACTTCCAAATATACCGTAAGTAATCGCAGAGGTTTAAACAGACATGTGATACTACAACAGTACGGTTAAAACGAAGTGTAATAGCAACTTAATTTGTGATTATCGACTCTGTAGCTCATGTGCTCGCCGTTTCCCGTTAGTACTACATAAAGTTGCTTCCACACATTTATTTAATCCTCTCTTAAAGCAAACAATGGAATATGTGGAATACATGTCAATATTTAGTATATTCTAAGAAAAATATACTGAACTGATCCTTGAAGTACTTCCAAAGTACCCTACACAATATAACATTCTTGTTCTCTATATTCGGACTTGAAATGTGCTGTCGACAAGCACATGAATTTACTCAAAATTCATATTATGTTGTTAAAGCGCAGGCCTGAGATACACAGTTCAAGTCCTCGCTTCTGGAGCTGCCATTTCCACCCCTCTTAATTAGCATTAGCACTAGAACTAATGTTTAATCTGTTAAAGGAACTATTACACCAACACTTGTGTGCTTTTATTAAGCGTCAACTAGTCCTTAAAATGTATCTACATTGAATTATACTGGAAAACGCAATTTTTTTCAACAAAAAGTAATAAAATAACAAATCTGATGTGTTGCACTCACATGACTTTCTCTATTCTTGTATCAATTATTCTTACAAACTCTTAATCCTATATCTTATTCGTGTTCGTTGAGATAAACATTTGCAGAAATTATATTATTGTTTACCTTCTTTTAGGTAGAAGGAGAATATGGGAATGCAGTAGACTTTGAGAGACAGTCAAATCTTTTAAGGCTTTCAAATTCCGTTCTCTTTGCACGTTTAACATAAAAAATATATTAAGATTTGGTCTATCTCTTACGGTTTACCAGTTATTCAAAAGTCATCCAGAGTAAATAGGACTACATAGACATAGCGAGAAAATTCAAGATATACCTATACTTAGTTTGCCAAACAAATATCTCAAACATATGGCATATTAATCAAAATCGTTAGATCCATTTTCAAGAAAATCAAAATTTTCAAAATATTTTCGATGTAAAGGGCAGTTTAGGGTGAGGAATTTTCTTCAAAGTCTTCGTGTGACATCCTTGAAAGACATTGAACTTAAATACCAAATTTGGCTTTTAACCAACTTTTTGTGTTTGAGTTATGTTGTCCACAGACTGACACACACACACACACACACACACACACACACACACACACACACACACACACACACACACACACACACACACACACATACACACACGGACCTTTTTCTAAAAATGCCTTTTTTGGACTCAGGGAGCCTCAAATTACATATTTCCGCTAAAATCTCAGCATGGACTTTTTGGATGGAATACAATACTGCCTCTACTATACGTAAGAGAGTAAAAATGAACAAATCAAGCAATAACTGGATTTCGTAACCTGGTTACTTTTTAAAGATCAGGTTATCTCTCAACTGATACCAATCGAGTTTTCTAATATTCATTTATTGTTAGAAGACGTGTACTACTCGGCAACGTTCATTTTAAAATACAAGATTCACACTTAGTTTTGTTACTTCAGTCGGTGGGTTTGTTTTAATTTGGAACGACGCCGTAAAAAAGAAGTTCGGGCAAGCCAGGCTATTCTCAGACGTTAAAAGAAAGCATCTAATTATAGCAATAAGTCTAATGTAAAACGAGAAACCCTGATCTCTAGGCCACACAGTTATAGATGGTTACTGATGCTACCCGACATGCTTAGAGCGTATTAATACCACAATGTCCCGCAGTTGATTGAGCACCAGTTTTTCACGAGACTAATAGACGTATTAACCACTGTAACATTGAAGACCTACATCGTGTCATCCTCAGCGCAGTCCAGTGGCACAATCTTTATATCATGGCTGCATTCAAGATCTAAAAAATAATGGAAAGGAAATAGGAGTACATTTGTTTCCGCTACAGTCAATTCCTTTGGGATGTGTTAAAACACTCCTAGTAGGGAAGATTTTAATAAAGCGTAGAAGGCTCTCGTTAGTATCCACCTGGGAATTATAAAACTCGAGCTTGCCATTGCATTTCGGACAAAAACTGTATTCTACCAATAAAGTTTGCTGTGCACATTTAACCAGAAATGCATGTTGTAACAAATGAGAAATCCAATTACTGCTAAACAATATCTTTTGTTTCTTAAGCACTTCGTGTAGCACAGCAGTGCTCAACTGCAGGCAGATAAGGGGAGGTTGAAATCACCTCCTTCCACCCGCTGGGACAGAATGATGCATTTATCCGTGGTTACTGAGTTCCGGTGATGACACTGTACCGCGATTCTTATGTACACGAAATCAAAGGCGTACACATTCATATTCTACTCCTGACTAACTCGCGATGTTTCTGAGGGCTAATTTTTTGGCACGGTTTACTTCTCTGAAGGTCTTCAATATTTGAAGCAAAAGATGAAGTGAAAGATAAGCAAGGTGATTGTCACTTATCTTACTTCGATACTCATTTTTAATGTAGTTCATTTTTAAAAATGTTTGTTCGCTGACATAAGTGGAGCCATAGACTGCCATTAAACTAGATGCAAACAAACGTAATCTCGGATACTCGCAGCAGGGCAGAGACCTAAATAATTCTCACCCATCTTTCTCAGAACATTTTACGGTCGTGGAATTCTGCAATGCAAGTTTCATATTTTGTAGCTCGTGTGAAGCCTCACTACATGAAAACTTTCAAAGTGCAAAATAATTGGATTTTGGTCTCAAATATTTTAGGTCTTTAAATTGTGAAGAGAATGTGCCATAAAATTGCTTTAAAAAATTGCTTTATTTTTCCAGGAGAATGTCGTTTATCGTGAACATAGAACGTGAGTGAGTGAGTGAGTGTGTTGGGTTTAAGGGCCCGTCGACAACTTGGCCATTAGGGCCCTCGTCTTCATCTCGAAAACAAAAGTATTCGTTCTCCCATTCAATAATATGTATTACTACTCCGCGCCATCCGCCTCTGATTAGCAGGTCTGACTCTCCTTGCCTTGCTCAGTAGTGGGGGGGGATAACATGTGTAGGGGAAGCGAGTGAGTGCTGCACTATTGAGCAACCCTAGTGTAGCACAATCGTTATTCTTAAGATAGGTTGCACACACTCTGAACAAAACAAAACTTATCAATGATATCGAAGTGCCATGTCATAACTCACAATTGAACTACACTTGGCTTTGTCCATTGAACTCAATGAACTCTCACTGTCAGCTATCTAGTAAAAACTGTGTACTCTTAGATCAACTCGACTGACACCGACTAGATTAACTCGACTGACTGATTCAATCCAATGCACATAGGTATAACCTCGCCTCCAGCCATTAGCTGCCAGCTTCGGCACGAATGCTTCACACATACGTCTTACAGACGAATTTTTTTTTTTTTTTTTTTTTTTTTTTTTTTTTTTTTTTTTTTTTTTTAAACTAACGTTCTCCAACATTGCGTCATATCGGACGGTGAGCGAATGAAACGGGTGAAATGATGCTCAAATGAGCCCGAGGTCCATGGAGCTTTAAGTTACCCGACATTCGTCTTCTCAGGATAAGGGAAAACCTCGGAAAAAACCTTACCCGGATAACTTACCCTAAGCGAGATTCGAACTCGCGACCTCTTGAACGTGAGGCAGACACGCTAACCATCACGCTATCGAGGCGGGCACAGACGATATTGAAACTGCATGTGTTCACCACATGTGTGAGTGTTAGAAACAAATTACTATTTATTGTGAACATGAACATCGTGTTAGGTCCGTACGATTTCGCTTTTCCTCAGCGTGCATGCGCAGTAAGTAGACATGGGCTTAGCGTGTATTCGTTTCATTTCAAGTGAATTTATGATTTCTGACTGATTAGAGCATATTTAAAGTTTATTTTTTAATGTTTCTATCATATTTGTGATTCCCTAATGGGAAATGCAATTGCTGTCGGAAGTTAGCAAACAATTTTCCCCTGCGTTTAAAAGAAGAATCCAATTCCAAGTGAGGTCGTTATATCATCATGGCATAAGCCCCTAAAATACGTAGAACAGGCCAGATATGCAAACCTTTAAACGTACCAAATAAAATATTTGTAATTATGCAGAAATGTAAGATTTGAGATAATGCTTTCATACGGGACAATCAGCCGTAAGTTTACTTTTTCGCGTAATTTTCTGCTGTCTGGTGCACCGCAACAAAACATCTGAATTCAATACATGGTTAACGTTACTTAAATGGTTTTTATAGAGTATTAGAATAGTTCATTGATCTGCCGTTAGAAGCTGTGTACCCAATTAACAGGTTGCACAGCGTTGCCACATTCTCTCACCTCCAAACGCGATTATCTAATTAACGGTGCCTTTAATTAAAAAAAAAAAACTTATTGGAATTTTTGGTTAGTTTACATCCACTCTCTCACCTTCTTCAGTCTGGTGGATTATTTCACTTCCATCCTGTATAGATTCCGAACACAATGGGGACGTTCTCAAAAAGGAATGTTCCCAGATAGTACGAAAGGAATTCTCTGGAGCTGAAACACAGCACAAAATGACTACGGTTTTACCCGGGCCATTGTTTAGTTGGGAGGGCCGGCTATTAGCAGCAGGAGCCAGCTGCCTAGCCGGGTCAGTAGCACTAATCGATCAGCGGCAGGTACTTCGCGGCCGGGGTGACATAATGAACGTTATCTTTCAAGGATAAAGCACAATTTTTAATGAAATTCCCCAATTCAAAATACTTGTTTCAATGGAAAATATTTTCATTCATATTTTGTTTTCTCAAAATAGCTTGAACGATTTTCTTTGCGTGCTAATACAGATATTTGAAACAGAAGAATTTTCTTCCAATAACCTGTGATGTACAGAATCTCTCAAAACATGACGGCCTCACTTCTCACGTTTGCCCACATAGGTAGGGCTTTGAGGGGTGGTTTTACAAAGTTTTTAGTTTAAAGCAAACCGTAGTTGCCAAGTCTCCTGGATTCTAAAACTGCGGGGCACGATTCTAGGGTGGTGCACATAAATATGTGCCTATATTTACTTAATATTACCTAAATTTCTTTTTATTGTTCAACTAGCAGAACCGGCAGCTTCGTTCACCTTGTGTTAAGTAGGGCGATTCGACCCTATCTCTCTCCTTCCCTTCATCTTCCTCTACATCTATATTACGTATTAATGGCAATTGACTATCCACGCCTTGTTGATGCCCTTAAACAAGTCATTACTTACAACTCATGCTTAGCTGGTGCATGAATTAAAAACCCCGTGGCTCAACAGCCCATCCGGGCCAAGGCCTACCGTCCGACCACCACGTCTCCCACCTCTGCCTACCGCAGGTGTCATGGGTGGGGTGGAGTACTGGATGTGGGACGTGGTCAGCGGGGGCTAGGTGAATTGAGTCCACAATTAGTTGTTTACGATTCTCTAAGCAGGAAGTTGAGTCCCAATCTTTTTAATCCATGCGGTAAATTGAGTCCGCTATGGGTGACTATACCGATCGCAACGCAGCGCTGTGGTGTCAGGGGGTATGTGTCATGATGCACCAATGTAAAGTCAACAGACATATCCGTGTCGTTTCCGTTTAGGACAAAATTGGTGGCGCAAAATACAAACCCTAGGTCTACCAAAGGAATACAAACCAACTCAGAAAAAGTTAAATTTTTAAAACATTTCTTTTAAAGCCAGAGGACGCAGAGGACTGCTTTATCGAAGATCTGATGGCTGCACAACCAGAACGCACAAAAATGCAACAGTTCTGTGACTACATCCTGGAGACATACATTGCGGCAGATTCAGTGTTTACGCCTGCTATTTGGGCTCATTTCACACCTACCACAAATCGCACAACTAATAGCTATTAATCCTTCCATGCCAAATTAAATGGCTTATTTTACACTTCACACCCAAAAATTTACAACTTCGTTGACGTTTCGATCAGCATTCAGTCAGATGTGTATGTTCAATTACGTAGTACAGGAACAAAAGACAAACAAAACATTGGAAATAGAAACCATTTTGAGGAAGCAGATGGTAAAGTTTACTAAGGACATACCTAATGAGATTTGACTTTGTGAAAGCTGTTTCTTTTAAATTTTTACCTATAAGACAAAACTATTGCAAGTTGCTCGTACGAACGATTTTAACTTGATACAATTTTTAAGCACACCAACCTGATAAATCTGCACAAAATGGGAGGGGAAATTTTGTCACAATTACGGGTAGAGGGACTCAATTCACCTACCCTGAAAGTTTAGAAGGGGGTCAATTTACCTATCATAAATTTATAGGACGGGCTCAATTTACCTTGTAATATTCAAAAGGGACTGAATTTAGCATCCCCGGGTCAGCGCCCGGTCCTTCCCAGCCAGTTATGCGGTCTTTACGACCAGGGGCCGCTAGTTTTCAACGAAGTAGCTCCTCAGTTGGCCACTTAGGGACCTAACGAGGCTGAGTGCGCCCCGTACCAAGTCTGCCAGTGGGAGCAAATACCCATGTTGGTGCCGGGAATCGAACCCGGGTCCCCCGCTTGTTAAGCAGCACTACCACGCGCTAGGTAAACGACTGCATGCATTGAATCTTAAGTAAATATTAACAAATAAAAAAAAGGGTTGAAGGACCCAGGTAGCATTTAAATGGTAACATTTGACTATAAATTACTATATCAATTATCTGCAATAATAAATACAAGAAGTTCGAAGATTATATGTTGCGTATATGTATACTATGCAGTATAATAGGCAGGCAGATTAGGTTGCCAGGACTAAATGCAGGAAATTCAACTTACACTATTGTTATATTAATAAACTAGCACAGATTAATGTTAATTGTAGTTAATTGTTGATAATTTCATTTCTCCTGTTCATCATTATTATACTTACTATGATTAATATTAATCCCATGTTACTTAACACGAAATGAAGGAGCAAACGTTTACACGAATAAAGTGGATGATGGATAATTCACTTTCCAGTAGATCGTGTAGTTTATAAGTGATTTGTAAAGGTTAATGAAGGCCATGTTATTGTAATCAGTTTTTCTTCAGGTGTACTTTAAATGGCCAAAGTCTGTTGTTAACTACTTGAAACACGGCGTCATGCACTGTTGCTTCTAACGCCATAGCAAGGATTCAATTCAGAAGGCAAGATTGGTTATGAACTTGTTGCGGGAGTGTGCTTATGTGAACATAATATTGAGTTCACATTCTGACATAGTGTTCACACTAGTACAAATGGGGTAAAATTCCCCATCAGAGTAATTTGAACGCACATATTGTTGGGTTACATGGAACTTTTCTATTAGTTTACAACTGCTGTTTATTTCAACCAGAAAAGAAAGTTTTACAAACATCAGAAGAGAGCTGTGTTTCAGAGATGCAAACGGCGCTCTCAGCATAATAATTAATGCATTTCTTTTAACTCTGCTCAGTGTGTGTAAGCCATGGCAATATTTGAGATTCCCGTTCACAGTGGAATCACGTCCACCACGACGATGACATGCGAACCTAGTGCAACATAGGTCATCATGTAAGGAGTCAGCTTCTGCAATTGTAGGCTATTCAGCTTGGAACATTTGTCTGAAATTGCAAGATGAAATGTCATATACAACAGTTGCACAAAGCCGCTCACTGTTACTCCAGAATTGCATCCTGCAGGGGCGTTCCTGACCTGGCTGCAGGTTTGTGCAACCACCACTTTTTTTATATTCTGCAGCGTTTTCACTGCCCGCCTTTACCTCTGGTCGTCCCGGTGATGACCTGCTGGCTCGACGTCCGTCGTCTCATCGATGCAACTGAGGAGGCGCCAACTTCTCAGTCTCTTAGCCTCGACGAGGGAGTCGGTCTGGGTGGCTCAGTTGGTTAGACGCTGGCCTACTGATCCCAAGGTTGCAGGTTCAAACCCTGCCCTGGCCGATGGTTTTTAAGTGTGCTTAAAAACGGCAGCTCCATGTCAGTAGATTTAGTGGCATGTAAAAGAACTCCTGCGGGACGAAATTCCGGCACATCGGCGACGCTGATGTGATCCTGGTAATTGACAGCGTCGTTAAATAAGAAAATTTAATTTCGACGAGGGATTTTAGCCCTCGGAAAAGGAGCCTTGCGTTGGACGGTGATAGGAAGGAATAGGTTTTACACGTGGGTCCTTGGAAGGAAAACACAACATGCAGTTTCTATCTTGGCACTTCGGGTTACAGCAATCTCTGCAAGTTCTGCCGTCAATTCCTTTACTGTAATATGCTTATGTATGATGATGAATAAATTCCACTTCCTTTATATATAATTCGCTATCACTTGACGTGTCGCGATTTAGTGGCACTTTGCGTGGTACTTCTACTTAACGTGGCGTACAATTCGCGACTCAGCGATACACCTTCACCGTACACCTGATAGCGACGAACTGTGTGGATTTTCTCACCAACGCTTGTCTTAAGGCAGTGAGGAAAGATTTTGAATTTTTCAACATAAACAACATTTCTCTACCCTGATAGGCCATGTTATTGGACTTTTAACTTCATTGGTTTTCTCTTTGAACCTTTGAATTTTAGCGGCGGTTTAAGAGTTTGTTTAGGGACGCGTGGCACTTTAGGCGGGCGAGTAAACATCCCTCACGACACAAAAGAACGCCGAGGTTTTATTGCCCCACGCCAAAAACTTTACTAACGGTCTACAGAAATTATCTGGCTTTCTTGAACGGGAAACTTGTAGATTTCCCTGCGTAACTGTGCCTGTGTTTATTTGTCAACCTTTATGAAACTTAAAACATAAATATAATTCTTCAAGGACTTTTGTCTGATATATTTTTCAATGCAATTACTTCAAAAACATGGAATTAATAAACTGGGTGTTGATTAATTATCCATATTTCCTAAATTATAACAGATTAAGGTTCCATTTCTGGACACACATTGTCAGGTGGAAATATCGCTACAATTCATATTTATTTTTACTTGACGGAAATTAAATTATCTCTCAAAATAATTCTGTTAAAACCATACTGTTTCCGTGGTTCAACAGTCTTTGACAACAGATAACTTGCTCGTGGTTGCAGTTACCGGCCACACAACTGTACAGACGTAAATTCCACTCTTGTTTTCATGCGCGCGCAGGAATGTTGCCTGACTGCTGCGGGTTCTAATATGCTGCGTATGCTTGAGATTGTGCGGTAGTTAGCCTGCAACATACGTGTTGTAAGGTGGGAGAATTATTTTCTTGCGTACATAATTACACTAGCTTGGTATCAGTATGCATTCAATGTTCATTAAAGCCTTTCGGCTACTATTCGACGGAGGAAAAATAGCAAAATAACACCCTGGGACGACCCACTCCAGTTCTGAACACAATGGAGGCTGTAAAACGTAAGAACAGGCAGTACAAGCGTAAGTTAAATCCTTCCCTCCGTGATCAGTAAAGAGCGCATGTAAGTTTACTATGCCACAAAGTACACATAACACAAACTCTAACAAAGTGTTTCGTGACCTCAGATTGAAGGTAAGGGACTGAAAATTTGTAAACAAGCACAGAGCTGCGCTGTACAGTCACGTACACGATAGATGGAGAGCCGACTATACTATCAGTGTATGTGAATATATTTTATATATTGTAATATAGGGACAATAGTAGTACATTATTATTATTCACGTTTCCCACATACCTTTCGACATCATCGGTGCTTTTATTTACCTGACCCAGTGTTTATTATGTGCTGTACTGTGACGAATATTATTCAGGACTCTTCATAGCATATAGGTACATACTTTTGCTCGAAGTTTGATTCAGATGGAATTATTTTACCGCTGTACTTTTCAATAAACCATGCAAACTGAGGACTCATTACTTATCTGTTCCTTTTTCCCCTAATGATTTAATACGAGCTTTATGTTTTGGGATGTCACAATGTCTGTGTATACATTTCTGTTCATGAACGCGTATTTCCGTGTTGCACATTTTGCATGTAATATTTTCCCAATCTTCCCTGAAGTATTTAGGGTCATAGTCTTCTTTCAACTGTTTAATTTTAGACGTCTTTGTCTTCGAAACTGTTTTCCGTCGTATTCCACCAATTTATGCTTAAATTCAAGAACACGTCAACTAAACAGTAACGTGAATCCGTTTCACTTTGCTGTGACCACTGCAACGCAATTGGTTCCACATGTCCTTGTGCTCGGCAATAAACTGTAAAGGTAGCACCAGAGTTCTGACGTCACAGTACACTCTGATATCTGGCAACATATTTCTACTACGGACTTAAACAAGATTCACTCTCTGATAATAAGCACAATTTGATTTGTGGCTGTGACAAGATAATTGCGTTATATTGCTTCTCATGTTTATTATACCGGGTGGAAGGGAACTTATTACATTCCTTCTAATATGTACTTCATAGAAACATTACAAACAAAAAAGTCGAATGGCATTTTGTTCCTTGATCAGCTGATTTCGAGAAAACAAATTGTTTTTGTTCCACATTGGATGCGTCATTCCACAAGAATCTGCGAAGATAATAGTTTGTTACTTGTAAGAGGCGTAGAGTAACTTATTTCTGACATAGCTTCGGTATTAATTATGGGACATCACAGAGGGTTTCGAAATAATCACTTAAAAATTGAAGGAATACTCCGAGCAGCTTTCTCAGACGTGAAGTAACTCGACAGCGTTGCGTTGAGGTTGGTCAGGGAATTGAACCGGTTTCTGGATGTAAACAGCTTGGTCGCTTGCAGGGTAGTGTGATGTTTTGGGAACTAACGCTTGTGATGGCCTACACACGCACAGTAAACTTGGAAGGACAAGGCATGCTATTCCTTTACGTTTACGAGACACCACGCTACTGTGGTTGTTTATGCACTGACCTGGTGAAAGTGACACCCACACAATCTGCGGTGTTGCCAGCTTGTTTTCGACAAAACAAAAATAAGTCCATAGGAATGGTCAGAGACAAACACGTAAGATACAAAATGTGTTTCAAATAGTGAGATCTATCACTGATTAAGATTAATGTAATAACTTCCTTCCACCCGATATAGATGTGTGTGCGTGTGTGTGCGTGCGTGCGTGCGTGTGTGTGTGTGTGTGTGTCTTAAATATTAATATAAACTATATAAGAGTTTGTGGAGTCCTTGATTTGGCGCTGAGAGAACACCAAGAAACGGAATCCTCAACTAATGCATTCACTTTAAAAGGGCTATTGAATTTCAGTCCAAGGCTAGACAATTCACTAAAAGTCCAAGTAGAGAAGGCCGCTACTTTCAAGGGAGGTTCTAAAACCATTGCGAATAAGCTTCTGTAGATTATGCTTCAAGTGTGCCACGAGTAGATTATACACGAGTTATGTGAAGCAGATTTTCTATCCACCATTGCAGATGAAGCTAGTGACGTTTCTAACGTATATCAAATGGTTGTCATTTACAGATGTATTGCTAAGTCATGACGCTGGAACACTTACTACTTGACTCATGAAAGAACTTGATACGTGGAATATTATTAGGCACAAAGACAAGTTAGTATCATAGACTTATAACGGCGAGAGTGTTATGAGAGGTTCGTATGGCGGGGTTCAGGCAATGCCCAATCAAGTATATCCTAGAGCTGATCATATACCTTGTTATGCCCGTCAGCTTAATTTGGTGATGCTAAATGCCGTATCAATTAATTAAAATTTAGGCGTTTTTTAATTCTTACCTACAGGTATATGAGCGTTATTTTCCACTAGTCCACAAAAAACTACAGTGTTAAAACGTGGCTTTGTTAAGAGGCCAGGGTTATCTTACCATTCCCCTCACCATCCCCCTTCACCATACCCTCCTCATTACAGCGCTAAGTCTCTTGCCCGGTATTGCAACAGTCATTGGTCAGTACTTATATCTCACCCATTGCTAGACACCGTAAGACGATAAGAAACTGAGAGATGGTCCCAAACAATGCATATAACTAAATTCGTCTTTTGTGTACATAGTCAACTTGAGATAACTATATTAATCATCAGATAACTTCTGGTACAAAGAACTATAGGATATGTTTCCGTAAAAAAGAACTAGAAAAATAAACAAACGGACGGACGCACGGATGGATGGATAGACGGATGGATGAACGGGTGGAGGGGAGGAGGGGTGGATGGGTGCAGGAGTCAAGGGATGGATGGGTGGATAGGTGGATGGGTGGGTGGATGGATGGATGAATACATAATAAATTCAGGTACCAGAAGTTTATTCACTCTTAATAAGGCTGTAACTATGTTTCTTTAAGAAACCTGTTGTTTATTATTAAAATGTGAATTTCTTCGTAAATGTTCTGTACAATTTCATCATACACCCTAGACGTTTTTCACGGAATTGAAAAGGACTATATTACCATCTGTTGTGAAAGCACTCAATAGAAACGTATGCCTTCAGCTTTGGCAACGAAGACGCCGCTGGTGCTACGGTTAACCTAAAGCAACTGACTGCTAAAATTGGAGTTACATTTTGAGAACAGAAAGAAAAACATCCAAAACGTTTGTTTTCCACATCGAAATCCTGGAATTTAGCTTTCAATGTAACGGAAATTTTCGGGACTATTGACAATGTATGAGTATCACAATGAAAAACGTTGAAATTATTTTACTTTCTTGCAACGATGTTGGATAATAATAATTAATAATAATAATAATAATAATAATAATAATAATAATAATAATAATAATAATAATAATAATAATAATAATAATAATAATAATAATAATAATAATAATAATAATAATAATAATAATAATAATAATAATAATAATAATAATAATAATAATAATAATAATAATAATAATAATAATAATAATAATAATAATAATAATAATAATAATAATAATAATAATAATAATAATGATAATGATGATAATGATGATAATAATAGTAATAACAACAATAACAATAATAATAATAATAACAATAACAATAACAATAATAATAACAATAATTATAATAATAATAACAATAACAATAACAACAACAATAATAATAATAATAATAATAATAATAATAATAATAATAATAATAATAATAATAATAATAATAATAATAATAATAATAATAATAATAATAATAATAATAATAATAATAATAATAATAATAATAATAATAATAATAATAATAATAATAATAATAATAATAATAATGATAATGATAATGATGATAATAATGATAATAATGATGATGATAATAATAATAATGATGGTGATGATGGTGGTGGTGGTGGTGGTGCTGATGAGTTCAAAATAAACCGAAATACAAGATAATTCTACAATAATATTAAAATACACGAAACTATGTAATATTGTGTGAAATATGTATTATAATACCAAATAAGTAAAAAACTTAATAAAGGTATATATAAAATACCTACATATGTGGGCCCTAATGACCAAGTTGTCGACGGGCCCTTAAACCCGACACACTCACTCACTCACCCCCTACATATGTATCTCGTTAAAATTTGTCTTTTTTTCGTGTGTAAATATGTAACATTAAGATATAATTATTGAGAGGTAGAATCGGAACTGAGAAATTCAATGCCACAGCCGGGATTTGAACCACAGACCTAGCGTTTAACCCGGCTGATCTAACCGCTACGCGTTAAGCGGAGAGTCTGAGGTTCAAATCCCACCTGTGGCATTACATTTTTCAGTTCCGATCCTACCTCTCAATCATTGCCCACACACGGCACGTGTGTTTAAAAATACCAGCAGTTAGTTTGTTGGTATCAATAAATAATATGTAATTATATCTATATCGGGCTCTAAATACCAGATACATGAAAGTGTATGGCCTATTAATGCTTTACTAGATATTCTCAGCAGTCAAAACTTTATATTGGCATCCTGATACAAAGAAGGCCAAATAACATTTTTGCTGTTCAAACATTGAGTAATGGTAGAACAAAAAAGCACTGTTCTTGTATATCGAATTATGCTAGACTCGTTTTATAATGGGCTATAAATCAACTCAAAAAATGACATATTCTTTATATCCCCTTTCGTCATTATCGGCATAAAATCCATTGGTATTTCGCAATCCTTCCGTAAATACTGTGCTCACCAAGGACAATGGTATTCCCCTGTATAATAGCCATGTACAAATTACTCTAAACAACTCCGGTATCACGCGGACATATCACTGCAGCGCGTACTAGTTGGTCGTTAACTTCACTTCATAGATCAATCAAACGGGTTGTTAGTTGAGGCAATGGATGTCAAAAAGAGTTTGTTCTTATTCTACCATCTCACAATGACCTACAAGCGAGCAGAAATTGCATCAAAGTTTTTCCTACGACTATATCATTAAAGTCACCATGAGAAATTTCTGCTTCGTTAAGATGAACGTGTGTATTTATGTGTTCGAGGTAGTAACTCCGTAAAAACTCTCACTTGATAAGACGGTGGTTCAAATATTTACAACCACAACAATTAAACAATCAATATGGCGCTAATATACACACATATTTTTTTTAATTATAATAAAAATGGATGCCTTTTCTGATTATTGTAACTCATGAAACGCTCTCTTACTCACTTTTTGCGTATCATCTTTCACTAATATGTGTAAATTGAACTAGAGCGTTCACTCATGAAAACTAGAACATTATTAAAACATTATTACAATTTGTGCTCTGGGATTGTGTGTAATGTGCCTGCTTTTATACCAGGTGAGTCAGCCGCGCCTTATTTTTTGGAGGGTAGGCCACCCATCAAACGCCATATGCGCATTAGTCCAGTTTTGCGCTTACTAAAATGTATTGCTTGGCGTTCTTAAAGAGAGGAATGCGCAAAATTGAGAGCAACAGCGCATTATGGGACAGAACATACTCCTCGTTAAAGTACACTTCAAAAACATACGACTCGTTTACTGAGAGTAAATTCCGGTTTCCGGCCGATTTTACAAACTTTTTATTAGAGTATACATAGCAACGTAATTCAGTAAACGCCTCTGAAAAAATGGACCTATCATATGGGTACACTAACAACGTCAGCTAAAAAGAAAATGGTGGATTATTGTACTTAGAGCAGGACATATTATTAAACAACAGTTTATTTACATTTTTGCGTGAACTACGCCTCGTGCATCTCAATTAATATGCATAACAGCTTTTGCCATTTAAGCAATAATATTAAAACGCAAAGTAAATGATTAAAACTGTCTTAAAAGGCTAAATCAAGCCCGAAAACTCGCGAGGTGACAATGGCATAGCGCCAGGCATGCAAGTCGTACTATCGAACGCGGTACGTGCTTTCGGCTAAGTCTTGAAATAGCTGAATAGGATTGTGAAGAGTCCTCTGCGCTAAGCCCCAATGACATAGGTTCGAGTCTCAGTATTGTAAATATTTTTTTTAGCGTTCATCAGAACTTGGAAACCGAATTCACAATAATCTAATTATAAAGTCCCTGAGCGTTTAGGACATTATAATTTAAATCGTTTTTGCTTGTCTGCATTTTGTAATGGAACAGGTGTAATGACTTCTGCGCCATTGGACTGGCATGATGTATATTGTGTTGTGATTACCGACCCCTGCGTTCTCCACACGTATGCTGTGTCACGATATTTTGTGCCAGTCTTTGATTATGTATTCGACAGACGAGCACGTAGATATGCTTTTGATCTACGGAGAAGTAGGAACAAATAACCGGAGAAAATATCTCGGGAGAGATATCCGAATAGATGACAACCAACAGCAAACAGCTTCCGGAATGTTGAAAGGTGTCTGCGTGTAACAGCACCACTTGCAAGAATGCCTCCTCATAGACATGCACCAGCAACATTGGGTTTTAATGCAGAAGCAGTTTTGAATGCCACCCAGAACAATCTGCATACTAATACACGGGTAGTTGCTCAGGAGGTGACCATCAGCCAGTCTTCTGTAGTGCGAATATTGAACACTAATAAGTTCCATTGTTATGGTTAAAACCTACACCAAGCACTTCGCGGGAGAGATTTTGAAGCTCGAGTGATCTTTTGTGAATGGTTGCTGGAGCGAGTAGCAAGTGATGTGGGATTCGCATCCAGGATACTGTTTTCTGACGAATCAAGATTCCACAACAATGGAACTGGAAATCGTCACAATACGTGCTATTGGAGTGTTGATAATCCTCATTGGGTAAGGGAGGCAGCGTTCCAAGAGCAGTGGGTTGTAAATGTCTGGTGTTGATTCTTGGGAGACCACCTCGTTGAACCATTATTCTTCGAGGGGAATCTAACAGGAGCACGCTAACTGGAATTCCTCTGTAGCTCACCCCTTATTATTAGGGAATGTGCCACTGCAGGAGCGAATGACGATGTGGTTTCAACACGATGGCGCTCCTCCATATCGGTCGAGGATCGTCTGCAATCATTTGAACGCTGCACATCGTGGTCATTGGATAGGAAGACAAGGACCAGTCCCCTGGCATGCCAGATCACCTGATCTGACACCCCTTAACTTCTTTCTCTGGGGTTATTTAAAAGAACGCATTTATGCAGAGGAGCTGGACAATCCAGAAACCCTTCGTCAGCGTATTACGGTGGCTTGTAGATCTGTTCAACCCTGTGTATAAATGATCCTTATTTCAATTGCACCTACCTATAGGTATGTTTAAACAACATCCTAATTGTAGTTCACCAATAAACAAACATCAAACAATGCCAAAAAACATAAATAAAGCAATAAAATGAATATAATAACCGTTTTCAGAATAATAATTTGTAAATAATTGTGAGGATTGCACGATAAAGAAATTAGTACATGCAGGTGTTCCGAACCACCTTCACAGCAGATAAATTACTTCGGTGGTTTCGCGCTCGTTCCAACTGAGTAACCTAGTAACGTGTGGGGTAAACATTTCATTTAAAATGTAATATTCGCTGGTTCTAGTGAACATTTGCAGAAGTGCAAACATCAGCTGTCTAATTACGAATATATTAAAAGGTGATGTGATAACATCTATATTAACACTAATTTCATCGAGTGTTTAACATCCATGTTAAATACGCGGGTAGAACCTAGTAATGGGGTCGATGCTTTCATGTTGGAGTAAAAAATGCGGATTGCATAAAACTGAAGAATAAGGGGCAACTGACTCGCATGGTATAATAATAATAATAATAATAATAATAATAATAATAATAATAATAATAATAATAATAATAATAATAATAATAATAATAATAATAATAATAATAATAATAATAATAATAATAATAATAATAATAATAATAATAATAATAATAATAATAATAATAATAATAATAATAATAATAATAATAATAATAATCATAATAATCATAATAATAATAATAATAATAATAATAATAATAATAATAATAATAATAATAATCATAATAATAATCATAATAATAATAATAATCATAATCATAATCATAATCATAATCATAATCATAATCATAATCATAATAATAATAATAATAATAATAATAATAATAATAATAATAATAATAATAATAATAATAATAATAATAATAATAATAATAATAATAATAATAATAATAATAATAATAATAATAATAATAATAATAATAATAATAATAATAATAATAATAATAATAATAATAATAATAATAATAATAATAATAATAATAATAATAATAAATAAGAAGAATAAAAACATTGCACAATGCCGAGGCACGAACACGTGTTCCTGAGGGGTAGCGCACAAGCTACAGTCATTATTCTCCTCAGCTATTTCGAGACTTGACTGAAAGCACGTTTAGAGTTCAAAAGTACGACTTGTATGCGAGGCGCTATGTCGTTGCAACTTCGCGAGTTTTCATGCTTGATTTAGCCTTTTGAGACAGTTTTGATCCTTTTCCGGGTGTTTCTATGCTAGTGCTTAGATGGCAAACGTTATTATGCCTGTTATTTGAGATGTGCGAGACGTAGTTTACGCAAAAATTTAAATAAACCATTATTTAATATTATGTGCGTTTTGACTGTGCGTGTCCATGGTGGATGAGGCGTGTCCTTAATTTTTGCCCAATTTTTCACAGCCAATCCCTGCTCTAAGTACAAGTGCCCGCCATTTTCTTTTTATTTGGTGTTGTTAGTGAACTTTATATGATAGGTCAATTTTATCACAGAGGTTTACTGAATTACGTTGCTATGTACACTCTAATAAAAAGTTTGTAAAATCGGCTAGAAACCGGAATTCACTCTCAGTAAACGAGTCGTATGTTTTTGAGGTGTGCTTTAGCAAGGAGTACGTTCTGTCCTTTAAACCGCTGTTCCTCTGAGTTTTGCGCATTCCTCTCTATAAGAACGTTAGCAATACGTTTTAGTGAGCGCAAAACTGGACAAAAGCGCACATGGCGTTTGATGGGTGGGCTACCTTCCAAAACATAAGGGGCGACTGACTCACCTGGTATATGTGAAATCTTACTAAGCGACCAACATGGCTTCAGAAGAGGGAGCTCTTTTACGGAGTGCATATTTATAGTAGGTACAGCAGACAATAGAGAAACGAATATATATATATATACAATTTGGAAACACATCGTTAAAAAAGGAAATAATGTGTGACAAAGGATACTCAGAACATCTTACTGCTATGATACGACAGATGTATGAAGTTACGATGATCAGTACAGATATATTACTTGCTGATGATAAGTAATCTTTGTTGCTGGAAATGAAAATATGCTTCAGTTAGCAGCACATCGGTTGGAAAAAATAATTGTTAACTACAACTTAAATATTTCAACACAATAAACAAACACTCTGGCTTTTCTAGGGAGAGATCAGATATGGTCAAAGATAATAATTAAATATAAATCACTAGAATAAGCACTACATTTTAATTACCTGGTATCTGACATTTCATTTCATGATGTAGAGATATAAAGGAAAAATTATATAAATTTCAGAATATATGTGGAATGCTTAAACGAACTCTGATAAATAAAGTTCGAAATCAAACTATGATGAAGTTTTATAAAATGATGGCCGCACCACTATTGACATATGGTTCCGAAAACTAGGCAATGAACCATAAGGATAAAAGAACGGTGAAAACAGCTGAAATGAAGTTGATGGATATACTCGATTAGATCACAATGGAGGAATAACACAATCAGAGAACAACTAAAAATATATAACTTAAATAGTAAAATATCCATATTCAAACAGAATTGGGCAGATCACATAACACGGATGTCAAATAATAGAATAACTAAAATAGTTGCAGGATATAAACCTGAGGGGAACCGCAGTGTTGGAAGGCCCAAACGTCCTTAGAAAGATGATCTTCTCTGAGCCGAAACAGGCTACCCCGGCGTATCTTGGTATCGATGGGGATTATGATTATGATGATGATGATGATGACGACGATGATGATTATGATTATTATTTTACCTGAATTTCTGTTGTGTGAAAATCGCAACATTTCAGAAATACTTTCGTTTGCAGCTTTAGACGATTCATTTCTGCGTTTCCTTCCTATCTATATACTCAGGAAAATCTGAGAAAAGTAAGTAAAGATTATTTTAAAAACATTATTTTCTTGTTTAACGACGTTGTCAATTACCAGGATCACATCAGCGTCGTCGGTGTGCCGGGATTTCGTGGTTTTATGTATTGCAGGTTGTTCTGGTTTCGCAAGGGAATTTAAATTTGTATGCTTAAATTAAAAATGAATAGTTTATGCGTTGCATAAACTTCTAGTTATCATAGATTAATGTGTATATCTACTTACTTTTGATTAATGATTATCATAAATATAATTTATATTCTTGTCATATCGTTGGAAGAAGCATAAACCAGCCTATTAAAAACGCCAATCGTATTTTTCCAAACAGGCTTAACTTAGTAACATATAAATGTAAATATGGTTTGTTTTATGTAGGTAATAACTGTTACATAGTATGAGACATCATTGCAAAAGATGAACATGGCTATACAGGTTTCTACGAATGTTCTCATGTCATTTTAACATCCTTGATGCTGTTTTATTTTGGATTTGTTGAACTCACTACGAATTTGGAGTACTTATAAAGTGCTACTATAAAGCATTTGAGGCTATATTATTAGAATTTTTGTGAAGAAAAATTGCACAATTGTGAAGCAGACGAGGTGTCCTATTTTGGCCGAAGCTGATATTGGAGATATTTTATCATCTTTGAAGGGTTTGGGACAAATTAGGCTGCAAAAAAATGTGTATCCTCCCTGCGAAAGCAGATGTCTATTAAGTTTAAAAATCCAAAGGATTTCCCTAATATCAACTAAATGAACAAAATATAGTTCTTCTCTGTGACATTCAATCATTCAGCGTCGCCTGTAACTGTTTTAAATGTAGCTAAATAATGCCTTTCAAGAGATCAAAGTGTAATTGTGTGCAATCTCGGCAGTAATACCTCTTATAATGCTCAAAATCGTGCATCAATGCTTCTTTCCAGCATAAGTGTTATAATGATTGCTTATGTGAACAATGACGTAATGCATTTACCATCGATTATGTTCTAGTTACTTCTTAATTCGTAGAACTCTAAAGGTTACTATAGTACCACCCTTTTGATTAATTTTTCTTTGAATTTGCAATAACAACGAATACGTTTTGTTTCAATGACTAAACACATTTTCTCCAGCAGTCAATACTTTTATACAGTTACAATCGTATTAGTCATTAATCGGTTTGTCAACTCGACGTCATCTGGGATATTAATATAGATTACTTACAGTTTGCTTCTAAACATTTCCTGCTTTCGTGAATCAATGAAACCTAGTAGAAAGCGACAAATTTAACGTGCAGTGAAGATTAAAAATGTATACCAAAGGTTGACTTTCTGTATAGTATCTATTGTAATCGGTTTACAATTTGTTATAAACATGCTTGTTCTCCTCCACTCATCAAATGTCTCTAATATGTTTGTTTAGTTATATATGGAATTAGCTGTGCTTCAGTTTCTTCAAATAATTTTAAATAAACATGTTCCATTTCAGCCAAATTATCAACCCCTTCATTTATAGGTAAGCAAATAAAAGGCTCTTGGTATTGTAAAGAGCTAAGAAAACGTGAAACCTTAAGGTATTTTCTTCGGTGGGGTACTGCAAGCGGGTTCAGTCTGTTACAGGGAGATAAAAGGAAGGTACTTTGTCTTCGGTTACTGCAGGTGGGCAGGTAATTCATTATCATAGTTCCCTGGGACTGAGCAGAACTATCTAGAACCAACAGACCTCGCACTGGTATTTGAGATTGAGTCAAATGGTACCAGTGGTTACACTGTTATACTGTTTTCTATGCCTGTAATTTATTGTTTTTAGTAACTGCAGCATAAGTTTGTAATCACGTTGACGAAGTATTAGTGTTCGGAAACCTTTATTTGTGTGATTTAAGAAACGGGAATGATTCCAGTCACGTGTTTGCTGTGCCATGTGCTATCCACGTATTACTCATGTTAACCTATTACATTCCATGTAGATTATCATAGCCATAATGACTACATTAGGTGTAAATTATACATTATAAGTGTATGCAGTACTTTATCAGATTGGAAATATAATTTGTGTCACGGTTAGTGTGATGATAAATAGAAGATGTTGTTAGAATAGGGGATGTTACTGTTGGAAATATACCTAACCTAAAACATTACAATCCCGCGCTACTGCTTTGTTCCTGAGGGTAGTTTGAATTATAGTAAATATGGATTATTTGTGTCCGTATTACCGAGATACATAGATTTAAGAGAATACTGGATCAATTGCATTTGACGCCTTCGAAGTATTTACATGTATATATACATCAGTTTTTCCCCTATTTTGCTATAAGAGGATGATTCCCTTGTGATGACGATTCTTTTATAACAGTTTCAAGAAAGAGGATTTAATTGCATGCTGATAGATTTCCAACAATTATGAAAATCGCATTTGTGCTGTTGTGTTGTGCATTCAAAGCTGCAGGAATGTCATTTTGCAGTGCCGGTTTAAGGTTATGCATTTCATATATTTCAGTTGGGGTTCTGGTTTAAGCTTACTTATGTTTTATGAGTCTGTTGGTGTGGACCCTGTCTGCAAAAGTTACCATTGTCTGACCACCGGAAGAAGGCGAGCTCTAGGAATGTTCTACGTAAACATTTTCTTCTGTCCTCGTCATGCTTATGCATGCCAGTGTGATATGCAGTATCATTGTTCTCAGATAAATGCGTAACGTCTATCACAGCAGTTACATACAAATATTAGATCTGGCAGCATGAGTGGTTTACTTATACACAATTCGCAGTAAACAAATCGACTACATGAGCAGATTAATTGTTCAAGACAACTCCTATACCTCATCTCCGCTTCTTTTGGTGGTCAGACAGTAAAAAAGTAAAGCGTTTAGTAATTTATTTTGAATAGTTATCTGTAATTGAGAAATGAAAAGCTTCAGTCAATGCAGAAGCAAAATTCCACCCTAAAACTTCTGAATTACTTATAATAGCAGTGGCAACTTCTGTACTGTAAACAACACCATTTCGTGTGCCAGCCACCAGCATATATCTGTGTACAGCGTGATGAACAGTGTAAATAGTGGCAATTAGTTTGAGTGACCTCTATCAATGTGTCTACAATATCAGGAGTTATGTTTGGGTTGCAACTACCTCCATATTTAATAGGGCACGTCGTATCCTGGCTTACCTGTTCGTAGTCCGTAACGTACTGACCAAAGTGGAAGCGTATATAGGTAGCTCACAGTTCGATTCATATCTGATACGCCTGTTACACAAACTATATCAAATTCAAATCCTGAAATGCAGAAGGTCGTTGTAACAAGAGAAGAATAGGACAAGAAAATTGAGGGAGAGGGTTTCTGGAATAGCTAAGAATACAAAGCCAGCAATTAAATTATAGTGAATGTGGAGTACAACTATTTTGTAGTATGCAATTTTCATAAAAATGCTCAGTGAGCCATTAATATTCTGTAAATTCATAAGATAGAATTTGAAGGAATCAAACACTTAAGCAGAAATGTTAGGATGATTACATATAATACATCAAATTCACCGAGCACGGTGGCGCCACAGCAACGTGTGTAACTCGCATTCGGGAGGTCCCGGGTTCGATCCGCGGTGACCGCGCACTCTGACTTGGAGTTTTCCGTGGTTTCCCCATGTCACTTAGGCGAACGCTGCGGTGCATTATTTTATAACACAGTTTCCTTTCTATCGTTTCCCTTCATGCCATTTTCTGATCATCTTTCAGGTGTGCTTTCAGGCGAAAATTATTGGCAGTATCGGACAGATGGCGTGGATGCTTGCGCATGGTAACTGCTGTTCTGGTGTGGTGGCTGCTCGGCGTGGCCTGGCGCGGGGATTCCGGGCAGGTGATCCTTCTTGAAAACCGATCAGTTTGCCACCCCGCACAGCATAGTAAGCGTTATCGATGTTTTTGAGACACGTGTATACACATTCCCGACACATCCCCAATTTCAAAAGGCGGCAGTGTTAACACCACACATTGCCTACGTTCTTGCTAATTGAGTGGGCTTAGGTCGATCACAATTACGACAATATTTATGAAACCGATGATAATTATCTATTTTAATAAAGCTTTTAACTTTCAGGACCATATCAATTTCTTCATTATGTAATGATAATGAAGGTTGCTTTTACGACGAGCGTTATTATTTACGGCTTCATGGATAATCGGCCGTGCTAAATTTAAAAATATTGAGCATTCGGCCATCACGAGGTACTGATGACTATTTATTTATTCAGAGCCAGATGATAACCATGGAGCTTCGTATGGCCGAGTGCTCAACATTTTTAAATTTAATAAGGCCGATCATCCGTGAAGCCGTAATTAATAAGGTTGTGGTAGCTGTACCGGGTGGCTCAACTCATCCGCCTTTGTCATCTCGTCTTTGTGGGTTAAAACAATTGAAGAATGCTGCGGGGCAATTCCACTTATAGGGACGGCAGTGGCATGTACGAACTTCATTCTGCTTATCGGCAAAGATGGAAGTTGAGAGGCACTTCTCAGGCCGGAACAAGCGTATGTAGTCCATAACAATATAGAATAAAAGTATAATCAACCGAAAACTTTACACACTGGTCTTTATTTTCCAGGGAATAAACTCACTCCTGCACATGCTACTATTGCCTAATATTTACGTATTGCCGTAACAAAATCCATGCAAACATAGTAATAATATAATACAAAGAACAATAACTAGCAATAATAAAATTCAATAACACTAATAAAGAACGAACAAATGCCAATGAAACATTACGTGTCCTCATGTTTGCATTGATTTTGTTACGGCACTTTACAATGTGTAATACACGATGTTAAACGATAGCAGCATGTACAGGAGTGAGTTTGTTCTCTGGAAAATAAAAATCCTGTAAGTAAAGTGCCAAGACCTTCTTGGCTGTTTACACTGTTATTTTCCAGTGTCACGGTATACACACGCTAGTTCAACCCTGGGAACTACCTCTCATCTCTCGTCTTTGCCGATAACCAGAACGATGTTCGCACGTGCCACTGCCGTTCCTATGAGCGGAATTGCCCCGCTGCGTTCTGCAGCTTTTTAACGCAAGAAGGTGTGTATACTTACGCCAAAGCCGGTTGAGTTGGGCCACCCGGTATATAAATACTTATGATAAAGAGACATTGAAATTGGCAAGTGCATCGAAGCAATAACTGCTTTCATTACGTTTCCAATGCTCAAACTTAATGTATTCTGTGTTTATAAAATACTGATATCAGAGTATTTATAATCTTGTTGTTATTCATCACATTACTTTTTTATTTTCTTGTGCTTAAGTTGTCTACGCTCCTCTTCGGAGCTGCCCTCTTTTCATTTGGAAAGCATTGGTTTAGACTCTCATTCAACAAGTTACATTTCACAGCTCTCAATATCAGGAAATTCGAAATGAATAAGAGATTGATCAGGTAAGGGATGAGACCATTGGCAAGCGTTCTGCGCATGTGTTACCCACGTTGCAGCCCATTTCTGCAGGGCCGCCCTCCCTTCGTTTGGGAACCTTGGTTTATATTAGACCTGTATTCAATAGATGTATATTTTACAGCTCCCATATCAGGAAATTCGAAATGAAGAAGGGATAGAACAAGGAATGGGTGGGATCATTGGCAACGTTCTGCGCATGCTGCAGCGTATGTTGCTGCGTTCTGGGCATGTGTTATCAGCGTTGCAGCCCATTTCTAGAAGGCCGTCCACCCTTCGTTTGGGAACCTTGGTTTAGATTCGTCCTGCATTTAAAAGACGTATTTCACAGCTCCGGGTATCAGGAAATTCGAAATGAAGAAGGGATAGAGCAGGGAATGGGTGGGGTCATTAGTAATGTTCTGCGCATGTTGCAGCATCTGCGCATATTGCTGCGTTCTGGGCATGTGTTATCAGCGTTGCAGCCCATTTCTAAAAGGCCGTCCACCCTTCGTTTGGGAACCTTAGTTTAGATTCGTCCTGCATTTAAAAGACGTATTTCATAGCTCCGGGTATCAGGAAATTCGAAATGAAGGAGCGATTGCACAGGGAATGGGTGATATCTTTGGCAACGTTCTGGACACTTGTTATTAGCGTTGCAGCCCATTTCTAGAAGGCCCTCCTCCCTTCGTTTTTTTAACCTTGGTTTAGATTTGTCCTGTATTTAACAAACGCATTTCACAGCTCCCGGTAAAAGGAAATTCGAAATGAAGAAGGGGTTGAACAGGGAATGGGTGGGATCTTTGGCAGCATTCTGGGCATGTGTTATTAGTGTTGCAGCCCATTTCTAGAAGGCCGTCCTCCCTTCGTTAGGGAACCTTGGTTTAGACTAGTCCTGCATTTAGCAAACGCATTTCTCAACTCCCGGTATCAGGAAATTCGAAATGAAGAAGGGGTTGAACAGAGAATGGGTGGGACCATTGATGGCGTTGTGCGCATGTGTTACCTGCGTTGCAGCACATTTCCACAGTGTTTAATGCGGCTGCGTCGTCTGGACAAATAAACTTTCAATCGATTTATTTCGTAATACGCGTCACATTTACTGAGTTTGCGCTGTTTTGACAAATGAGCTTCACTCATATTTATGTTGTCATGGGTACACATTGAAAGGTCCTGCCTAGAGGAGGTTATCTTCTTCGCTGTGACAAATGGATGTAGACAATCAGTTCAGAGGTAGGGGTATTTGCTTATTATTCACTAAACGGTTTCTACTCCGTATAGTTTAGTGCATGGTGGACTAATGTAGGTTACCCAAAATTCTGCCGAAGAACAAGCCAGGCTGCACCAGAAACGTATCAACTAAATCAGTTTCATTCTCAAACTAGTTATGTTACATGAGTATTTTTACTCCTTCCCCAATTGTTTTGCATATTTTCATTTAGCCACAACAGTCCATAGAATGCTGCATTCATTCACTCACAAGAAATGCTGTCCAGGTCTATCAAGAACTATAGTCCAGAAATACCTCACGGAAACTTACGGGGCAATAACATGAAGTCCAGACTCTTTCGTTCCTTACCCAGCATAAAGTTAAACGGCATAGCTTACAATAATGCATAATTTGGAAATTTCAAAAAATATCGAAGTTTATCTCGCAGTATTAGACATACTTCGGTACCACCGAGTATCGGGAGTATGGAAATATCGTCGGTATCAAGGTTCCATCCCTAGTTTTAAGTAACTCCACCGGTGATCACATTAGTGAAACATTGGTGTTTGAAAACCTTTAATAAATATGCGAGTTAGGAAACCTGAATGATTCCATTCACGTGTTTGCTGTACCATGTACTATCCATGTATTACTCATATTAACTATATTCCATGTAGACTAGGACTACATTAAATGCAAGGTATATATCATAAGTATATGCATTATTTTACCTGATTGAGAATATGACTTTTGATATAAAGAAGATATTGTCACAATAGCGGATGTTATTGTCGGGGAAATATACTTCACTTAAACCTAAAAGCGTTACTGCCGTGTTCGCGAGTGTAGATTGAGTTATAGTAAATATGGATTACTTGTGTCCACGTTAACAAAGAGACAGATTTAAGAGAGTTATGTGTCAAATGCATAAGATGTGAACACTTTACGCCTTCTAAGGTTCACCTGCATGTAGATATACATCAGTCCCTCCTACTTTGTTATAAGGGGATAAATTCCCTTGTGATGATAGTTCTTTTATAACTGTTCCAAGAAGACTTAATTGCGCATGTAAAACTACACGGACGTCATTTTGTAAGACTTACTGGTTTAAGGTTATATATTTCATACACTTCAATTGAAGTCCTAGTATAAGGTTACTTACTTTTTATATTGCACCTGTCATTGTAGACTCCCCGCAAAAAACTAGTAAAGACGTGCTGTAAGTTGCTGAGTAATATTTTTTTAATAATTATTGGAAACTGGGAAATGAAAAGATTTCAGTGTAAATTTAGAGGCTAATTACTGTAAACAGCAGCATTTCATGTATCAGCCATTCTGTATGTATTTGTGTACAGCGTGATCAACAGTGTAAATACCTACGTGGTGATTACTGTGAATGAGCACAATCAGTATCAAATGCAATATCAACAGTTATGTCTAGCGTTGCAAACACATTTGTGTGTTTTACGGACACGTCATATTTCGTCTTACGTGTCCGTAGTCCGTACCGTACTCACAGAATTGTTCGTATTTCCTTTAAATTAAACGCACGTATTTCTTTGATTCCAATGCAGAAGACAATATCTTCTTGAGAGAAGTACTGGCTTGCTGTAATTATGATTGGTATAGCGAGTCGACAGCTATTATCTCACAAAAGTTGTAAATAAATATGTGAAGGCATATCATTGCTATACCTGCTGTGATTTATCAATAAACATTAAGTTATATTTCTGCCTATATTAACTTATATTTCTGTAATTTTCTGTGATTCGGATTACAGCAAAAAATATCTGCATTTTTGCTCACAGGATTATAGTAATCCTGGTTTTGTTTCATGTATATTGATTGCGGTCCTAATTGATTATTGATTGCTGGTTAGGCTCTTTGTCATTTAAATATGCGACTGTATTTAGAAATGCTGTAAAGCTATGGCATGCAATATTGTGGACTGCATGAATGTTTTCCTTGAGTTTATTAGTTTAATTGCTCATTGATCGCCATTTAATGTAAATTTCATTTATTTTAGTTTTAAACTTTTAAGACAGTATTTTTGCGTATAATTGAACATATATCTACACCAAGGACATGTAATATAGTGCGGAGACGTCGTGTCACGTAGACCAGAGCAGCTTAAAGTATCTTCCACTACATAAGCCGACATTTTGGATATCAGTGTCAGGTTCGCTAGAGTGTCTAGAGCACGGGAGGACAGGTACTAGTAGTGTTGGTGTGGCATCAGCTCACACCACTGAACCTGCTCGCACTGAAGACCAGTTTGACGCGTGACGTCACCGCGCTCTGTACTGCTGCCGCAGGGGAAGAGAAGATAGTTCTAGGCATGCGAGATGCGCCAATGTAGGAAAGACAGGCAACATATCTGGTGTTAATAACAAAACTAACATCTTGGATGTTGTAATATTAATGCCGACTGTTTTAATTACACAACTGATCACAGATTATAAACCATCACATTTTGACTCTATACTATGAGAAAATCGTATATAATAATTCTAGTTTATGTGAAGAACTGTCATATTATAAAGTAAATAGAATAGAAAGTAATCCCATTTTTTCTACAAATTAAAAGAGGGTCATACAGAACAAAATTGCTGGACACTTTCCAGAACTTCGGTTTCGTTTTTAACTAATTTATCAACGTTAGGTCCTAATGTCTAGGAAATTAGTAATCGAAGACCGCATGTTAGCTTGTAACGTGATAAGGTAGTTCGGGATTTGAACTTAGCTAATTTCATAACAAAACCAGTCAGAAACACTAGCTGCTCCGTTTTCCTTGTACTGGCCATGTTATTGTCATCGAGAGAGTTTTAACCCTCCAGTTTCGTACTCACAGCACCGTTTATCTAGGCAACATGGTAATACACGACTCTCATCTGTAATAAACTTGCTCTTCGTTCCAATACGTCACACTCTGATCTAGAGTTTCCTGAACAGAGGTTCTTACTCAGGCCTGGACAACTCGCGGGATAGCTTGAGCGACCTTCAGTTTTTACCTACTAAACAGTTATCAGTGCAAGGCCGTGAGCAGCCTATGTTCAATGAACACCAGTTATCTAGCCCTGGTCTTGCTTGTCCGGGGGACTGTGAACCAGAGGTAAATAAATACTGGTAATTACTCCGCAACTGTCCCTTTATGCATTTCCAAACTTACAATAATTCTTCTTCTGCTCCCGAACACAGACATCATTCTATTCGCCTAATCCTACAATCAAATTAAACTATTAACAGAATTCTAAACAATACCATGCAACAGCTTTAAGATAATGTTTTTAGTTTATTTAGCTTTCACTGACAATATGATATCAATGCTATATTTAAATTAAGACGACATAAAATAAATGTTTACAATTTTTAATTGAAACCTGCTGCATTGTAATTTTCCCATGATCTGACCGTCTGCCAAATCTAACTTAACTGACTCCCCATTGACGCTAACATTTTGTTGTCTATGTTCTTGGCAGTTGAATATCATAAATCAATCATAATTGCTATAATATTGATGAGGCTGATGATAATAGTCTATTTTAAGAACGGTATTTAACTTTCAGGGCTATACCTATCAGTTTCTTCATTAGTAATGATAATGAAAGTTGTTGTGGTTGTATCTAAATACTTATGAACGAAGAGATATTGAAACTGACAAATGCATCGAAATAATAATTACTTTCGCTAGATTTGCATGAAAGAGGTTTGGTTCCTGAGTTATGTCATACAATTAACCATCGCTTGTAGCCTTTGTTTCTTATTCGATGGTGGTAAAAATTTTGGGCTTATGTTTCCATTCGTCCTTCAGAGGAAATGCTCTATATAACTACAGTGGCCTTTGTGCATTTTAACACTACAAATAACTCATTTTTGACCCATTCTCCCTCTGCAAAGTAGGGTGTCTGATCACATTACATTGGATGGATTTATTAAGAGAGACTATTTCTGACCTTTCCTGCATAACTACTTCACTTTTTCTTGGAGTTTGTTTGCAGACAAAACTGTTAACTATGTGTGCACCTTTTGGGAGTCTCTGACATGGGTAAGAGTTTTTCCAAGCCAGTTTCTTTGAAGACTTCCTGGTATCAAGCTCTCTTATACAACCGTTCCATCAGGATTAGTAAAAAGTGTTGTTAGAAATGGCGGTTAACATAAATATTCCGCCTTCCCTGACGTCACTAAATAGGTTTAAAATCCACCAAGGTAAACAGGATAAAAGTAGCAGTTGTAATTAAAAATAAAACACCTTTCCGCAAGCTTAATGATTTTGCTCATTATAAATATAAACCTAAAGTTAACGTATGTCCAATGCCTAGATATATCTTAAATACGCCTTAAAATTCTAACATGGCACCGAAGAATTTGTATACCTACATTCAATTCTCGAGAAGAGAAATATGCATCAAAGTTTTTTGCACCTCTTCCGCCAAGAAGTCTTATTCTCATTGCGGCAAGACGTTTTTGATAGTTTCTAAGCTTATCAGATGCATAACCCACATGAGAAACTATTTTATGTATGTATTACTAAATACGTTGTGTCACTTAAAAGAATAGCTCCAGGATATGCAAGATTCGCTTGATTATAGCCTCTTATACAGCTACAAATTGAGGATGCAAGACACCTTTTATGCTTCTTTCTGTCATAAACAGATCCTTCAGTAACGCAACGAAGTGTGTGTTCAAAACGTTGCAGAGGAGTGGTACACAAATGGGGCTATACATCACAGAAGGATGCATGAAAGCTGCTGCAGGATATCATCAGAACCGGTTAGTAAAAATGATACGACCATAATTTCATTCAAGGAATTGTAACTGCGCCTTTTTGTAACCAACATAGCAAGTCCATCACTTAGACATGTAAACAAACACATGTTAAAAACAATATAGAAACCAAAAAACTCGAAACTGCATTACCCGAATCTAATGGACCAAAGAACACTATTGTTTAAAAGTGTCTTTCATATAGAGAGCCTCTTAAAAGTTAATAGTATTAGCCAATGTCTTATATTACAAGGTTTGAAGTTTACCTTAAAAAGTCACATTAATCTCTAGGTTTAGAATTTAATTGAATTTGGCAAAAAATGATTTTTTATGAAAGGCATTCTATGGGGTTATTTCGCTAGATATGTATAATAAACACTATCATAATGTGGTCGATTATTTACGCCGTAAAATGAACATGGCTAAAACTAAAATTTATGCATGCATTTATCATTGTGTTTATTTATTTACCATAATTGACTTATGTGTGCACCCATTATTCATAAGACTGGTATAGCAATCGAAAGGCATGTAATGACAACGTTTTCGTGCAGCTTAAAATTGACCCATTGGTAGAAAGGGCGAGAGCCACCAGTGGCACAGGTACAAGAAAACATTTGCGAAAGAGGTAGTCAGTAGCTAAGTGACACGTTTAGCGGTGGGTTGAAAAATTACCTGCAGAAACTCCAGCTGTATCATAACCAGTTTTGGAAATTCACTTAAAATCCACAAAAAGATCCATACATGAGCGGATTACTTAGAACCACCAGCTTTATTGGATCGGTGCGGAAGGGAATACATAGATACAGTACATGAATAATGAATAAGCCTTCAGGTTTTATAACTGAGGATATTTAGAGCCTAGGACTCAGATTGTTATCCATTTGACGGCCAATTGAGGTTTCATGAAACAAATATAGACATTGGGAATTTTTAAGGAAAGCCCTAACTGCAAGATAGTAATGGTGAAGAGGTTGTCCTAAAAACGATTGCCTGGCTTATAGGAGGTATTAATCTCCTGCAATACCAATCAACAAATTACTTCAGCCGATAACACTGAACAACAAAAAATAAACCTTTTTTTTTTTTTTTTTTTTTTTTTTTGGCTCAGAAAGAAAAATATGTGATTCTGGTGGTACTTTTTCTGCTGAATTCAGTTATGATATCAGATTTTCTCCATCACGCAAGGTTTCCGAGTAACAGGCATTTATAATTTCAAACACTTTAATATTTTCTACATTCTTAACTACACAATATTCGAACACTTGGACTCACCTAGAAAGTAAAAAATGTCGATTTTCTGCTACATTTTGCCTGTAGAGCGTCCCTCTTGATGGTCCAACAATAATCGGCCAGCATATTAGGATTCCATTTGCCTTGATATCTCTTTTCCATAGCTGAAATCTTCTGATGAAAGTGTTCCCCATGCTCATCGCTCACTGCGCCAAGATTTTCCGGGAAGAAATCTAGGTGCGAGTGCAGGAAGTGTACTTTTAAGGACATATTACAACCTAAATTGCTATAAGATGTTATAAGATCATCGACAATATCACGGTAATTTTTCGCCTTTCGAGTCCCCAAAAAACTTTTTGGAATGCTTGCCAAGCTGCTTTCTCCAGTGGATTCAATAGTTCCTCAAACTTCTCATCATGCATTGCAGTGTGGAACTGGTTTCATTGCAGATTGCAGGTCAGGGTACACCAATATATGTTTTGATTTTGACGTAATCCCTTTAATGTTTGTTAAGCAGAAATAACAGTCACAGGAGTGATCTTTGGGTTCCCTCCAAATCATAAGAATAGAAATGGCATGTGGCGTGTGCCGTTTTTCATGCAGTGAGAAGCCTACTAAATGATAAACAACAGATATGTGGGGCCCAGGCCCTTGTTTGGTCCCCCACTTTACATCCAAAATAAAGTTCATAACACTTTTTTACTAATGGAGTAAGGTGTCGCCTTTGGGACTTGAGCGTTACTTCACCACATATATAACAAAATTTGTCAGGATGATTTAAACAAACTCTAGGCATTTTGTAACTAACAACAAATTAAAGGAAATACATTTGTAAATATATAATATACAATAATCCACACACAAAGCACTCACAATTACATGTTTACTGGTTCACTGCTATCTCACAACTGACATTGGACGAAAAAACTTTTATTTAAAAAAATTGAAATAAAACAAAACTATGGCTGATGGAGAAATTCGGAATACATATTTGAAAACACGATAAAAACTGCGTTAAGTACAACTATTGGTACCCATGAGACAAAAATCATGTTGACCAGTGTAATTGAATTAGGTATTTTTTTAAACCTGGGGCTAATAATGGCTGGTCCTGAGTAACCCGGACGTTCTTTATTTTAACCACCCGCCTCGGTAGCATGATGGTTAGCGTGTCTACCTCACTTTCAAGAGGTCGCAAGTTCGAATCTCGCTTAGGGTAATTTCTCCGGGTAAGGTCTTTTGCCGACATTTTCCCTTATCCTGAGAAGACGAATGTTGGGTAACTTAAAGCTCCATGGACCTCGGGCTCATTTGAGCATCATTTCACTCGTTTGATTGATTCACCGTCTGATATGACATTACGTTGGAGGACGTTAATTAAAAAAATACATATTTAACCGAATACTGTTCAAGCACTAAGAAAAGACAGAAATTTGATACTTGCATTTCTTAAATTTTTGTCTGTTACTAAATGAAGTAGGATTCGAGAAATTCTCGGTTATTTTTATACTGATTTTATATGCTTAAGACACATTTTTGTAGCCTTCTAGCTAGTTTAACTCACAAAATCCCCAATTCATTGCGCCACTACATTATTAATTTGACAGCACTAAAATGATTGACATTTATGAATTTCCTATTTATTTTTGAATTTGGACTGTGAGTGGGAAAGATTGTCGCAAATCCCTTTGTATGTGTAACTTTGGGAAGGCCGGTATCGTATTGAAAGTTGCAAATTTAGGTTTAATTTCGTGCAGGCAGTAACTGCAAAGACAACTTGAATCTCAGTAAGACTAAGCGGCTCAGTAGGATCATAATTTGTGCTACCTGAGATTAGAAAAACCACGGCACTAGCATGGCCATGAACGTGATGGCGATTAATCTCTAGTTTGCTTGTTACTTAACACGTCTGCACTTCCATATAATTAAAGCAGTTGTCTCTTATATAGTTAAGTTGGTTTTATTGGAACAATATTTTAGTTCGGACAGAATATCATTCATCGCCTGTCATTGTTAGACATTCTCTCAGACGTCTGGCTCTGCGAAGATACTCGTCACGTAATGGCCAAGCCATGGGCAGCTACTCTGCTTTGTCGCTCAACTAAGCGTAAACTTTCCAGGTGAAGTTGTTAAAACATCACAAAGCTACAGGAAGGTTTGTGTTTTATGAACCCCTTTCTAAGCTACGTTGTTCTAGGAGTAACGTACAATGTAAACGGCTGAACAGCCGTCCTAGCATCACCTATTTTTGTGTTCAGAGGGAGAACATTTAGAAACATCTTTTCGTATTTTACCAAATAGAAAAACATAATAAAATCTTAAACGAAGAAACTGTTTCAAAATATTGAATTATATGTACACACGCACACACACACACACATACCCCAGATGAAATGGGCCACCATATATACCAGGTGGCCCATCTCATCCGGAACTGGAGTAAATAGATAACCTTTCGTTCGTTAAAAGAGTTGCAGAACGCACCGAAGTAAATCCAGTCATAGTGACGGAAGTGGCGTGAACGATCTTCCTTCTGCCTCCTAGCGAAGACGAAAGATGAGAGGTAGTTCGCAGGTTGAACTATTGTGTGTAGTCCGTGATAATTGACTATAAACTAACGAAAATGTTCTTACAGTGTTCTGCGCTTTACTTACTCAGACTTTACTTTCCAGGGAATAAACTGACTCCCGTATATTATCTAACATTGCGGCTTACAGATTGTAAAGAGCCGTAACAAAATACATGCAAATATGAGGGCAGGTTATGCATCATCGGCACTTGATCGTTTCTGATTAATGTTATCGCTATATTTTATTTTTATTTTTATTATTATTATTATTATTATTATTATTATTATTATTATTATTATTATTATTATTATTATTATTATTATTATTATTATTATTATTATTATTATTATTATTATTATTATTATTATTATTATTATTATTATTATTATTATTATTATTATTATTATTATTATTATTATTATTATTATTATTATTATTATTATTATTATTATTATTATTATTATTATTATTATTATTATTATTATTATTATTATTATTATTATTATTATTATTATTATTATTATTATTATTATTATTATTATTATTATTATTATTATTATAATCATCATCATCATCATCATCATTATCATCATCACTGGGTGCCCGCCTCGGTAGCGTGATGGTTAGCGTGTCTGCCTCACGTTCAAGAGGTCGCGAGGTAAGTTATCCGGGTAAGGTTTTTTTCCGAGGTTTTCCCTACCCTGAGAAGACGAATGTCGTGTAACTTAAAGCTTCATGGACCTCGGGCTCATTTGAGCATCATTTCACCCATTTCATTCATTCGTCCGATATGACACAATCTTGGAGGACGTTAATTAAAAAAAAAAAAAAAGAAAAGAAAAGAAAAATCATCACTGGGTGACTCAGTTGGTTAGACGCTGGCCTACTGATCCCAAGGTCGCGGGTTCAAATCCGGCCCAGATCGTTGGTTTTTAAGTGTACTTAAAAACGACAGCTCCATGTCAGTAGATTTACTGGCATGTAAAAGAACTCCTGCGGGACAAAATGCCGGCACACCGGCGACACTGATGTGATCCTAGCAATTGACAGCGTCGTTAAACAACAAAATAAAAAAATCATCATCGTCGTCATCATCATCATCATGGAAACAGCTATTTTCAACTGCATACATAAGAACTGAGCAAATATACTTTTATTCAATAGTTACAATTTCGCGTTAGAAAATTCAGAAACAGTCTAATTTTCCAACGTCAAACAGTCGGAAACTCACTTCAGATGTCTTTTATTATTAAATGTTATTAATTTATCTACAACTTAACTGGGATTGTTTATCTTATACTCGCCCACGCATACTCTGAAATAAAGGTCTCATAGCTCACCACTGGAACAGCAGCAGTTTCACTGCAGTACGAGATCAAAGATGACGCACACATTGGCTTCGCCATTACAGGGAGCTCAGGAATTGTATCCAGTAAAATCTTGATGTCATGCATAGTATTTCCTTTTAGATGCCGAAGCGGAAGGGAACTTAAAGTTCCGAACGACTAAAACATCGTTACTTTCGAAGAGAACAGGCGGACATTAATTATCTCTTCTCTTCAATGTAAATACATACTCTTCATTTTGATCTAAGAACCACACTGTTTATTATTACCAGCCAGTTACACGAACGAACTACCGACTACTTAAGGGATCAAATTTCTACTTCAATTGCAAGCGCCACTGGAAGACAAGAGCAAACACTAGTTGAAGTGTTCATGCTTGAACATGAGAGCAATGTATATATTTATGTGCTAAAGCTCACGGAACACACATCTTTAGTTCACCTAGAGTGGATTTTGAAACGCTGCTGATAGACGACCTTCCAAGCATTGGAAAATATGCCCGTCCACTTTATTACGCTACAATGTGTGAGGTGCAGTTACATCAAAACTGAATCTGGCTGACTATATTTCACATTGAATATCTGTCATCCAAGAAGAAATCGCCATAACATCTAACTCAGTGTCTGCACCTAACTACAAACAACAATTATGGAATACCCATAATTGTTTACTTTGCGTGGGTAAGATTTGGTGCCTGAAAAGGCACCGATCAATTGATGACATACTGTGGTGAAGGGGAAACATGTAGTCATATTCTGCCAGAGTCAGAGAAACAGAGTTATTAAGAAAGTAACATTTGTCACCACAGTTTCTGGATTCTAATATGGAAATGCGGGCCTTATTTGAATACAGGAAGAATACTCTATTCTTCCATTATTTTGTGGCCACGGTAAACGGCTAGAGAGAGAGAGAGAGAGAGAGAGAGAGAGAGAGAGAGAGAGAGAATGAGAGAGATAACGCATTTAAGCGTCATATTAGGGAAAGTCCCGAGTCCAGTTGTATTAGTGTAAGTGGGGATACTTCAAGACCAATAAGGTGTAATAATGTAAATGCGTGGTGACAATATGAGGTAATGGCACGAAAAATTCACTTCATAGGAAATACTTGAGTTGCAGAATCGTGACACTATAAATACAAATACAGATGCCAAAATCGAGGAGTTCTACCAAAGCATTGGCAGATCAACATGCTACTGGGTAGAGTAAAAATTCGCGAAGTGTTACATCACGTTAAACATATGAGTAGTATGATGTAATTTATTTATGCATAGGAGCGAAATAGATGAGTTAAACCTGAGGTCACGTCTCTGTTCAGATCCGCTCTCAGAAGACAGCAGTTTCTTAGCAGAAAAGCATAGAGTTGTGAACTACCAGAAGTGGATATAAATAAGGCGTGTTTGGTCTCAAAACTGCACATTGGAGTGCTATTAATTGCTGTTCGATTTGTTACCATATCCTGGATCTACGACTCTTTATCGGGGAGAGAACCTCATTCCACATCAAATGTGAATAGCCAAGGGCAAAATAGCGAAGAGCAGAAGAGTGGTTTGGATCCCTGACGAGCAGAGAAATCCACCAGAGAACTTCTCATTAGCGACGTGAAGAGCTAAGAAAAAATAAAATAAATAAAATAAGATAAATAAAGTCAACAACAAGCCACGGGAACAACAGATCCCGAGGAAGTTCCTACTGCAGTAAGCAGGGAATTAGTAGGTACTGTAACATTTAGTACTATAGGATTCCAGGGACAGGAAAAACGTGTACGGCCGTGGGGCTCATTCATTTGTTGTCTTTTCCGAGCGTAGACTGACACTGTTTGACAATAAAGGTCCTTCCACTATTACTAAAAGATGAAAGACGGGAAATTTGAATGTTGCAGAAGCCTCAATGTGGTTAAGAAATCCTTAATGCTGTGGAATCGCAAATTATTTCTTCCCATCCGCATTGAACTGAGGTCCACTATGGCAAATTTTATGTGGCTGAAACTTCAGTCTCAAATTCAAACAATCAATGGGCGAACATGAATTATTTCCCGATAAAAATGCAAAACCACACAAAGAATTTCGGTAAAGTCAAGCTGACCTTTTACTTTTGTCTCACCTCAGAGCTTCTTATTTAGTCATGGGGTCGTAGTTAAGTCCAGATGCAACTGAGAAGCTCAGTAAAGTCCTTCGTGCAGAGAATACCCCTGTAATATTTTGTGACAAGAAAACATAACTGGACAATAATTTGAATTGAATCGAATGAGTGCACACCAGGGTGGGTAAAATTATACACCTTGATTTAGTTTCAAGGTGACGGTGTCTATTCTAAATTTCGGGACAAGCTTTGTTTTAGCTGATTTTATTACACTTATGTCCCATTACAATAAACTAGGTGTATTTGATTATATATAATTAATTTGTACTTATTCTACTGAAAAAAGAACTAATGCTTCGCTGTCGCCTTACGAAATATTCCTGTCGGACAGACATTTTGGTTACCTGTCTTCTGCCAAAGCAAAGTTGCAAAATAACATATGGAGCCGCACTGTTGCATTCAGCGAACTGGGCTGTACGAGCGTTATCTGTTATTATGCTATCGCTTAAACAATATTGCACAAATTGTAAAATATCTTAGGTGTATAAATATTTTTGGTAGAATAAGACAATAAACAAAGGTGTTTTAGTATGATCGATCTATCCGTAGTCCGTAATGCCTAAAGAACGTATTCAAGTTATACTGACTTCATGGTCGCCGCAAGGGAACTTTCCGATTACCATTTCAGTGACTCACGGCAACTTACGCTTCACACATTCTTATTACAATAACATTTGTTTTTAAAGCGTAAGATATTGATACATCAGAAGATAGCATATATGATACTTTAATAGTTATAATTTGGAGTGCTAAAACTCGGAAACAATTTAATTCTATATCCTCAAACAGGTAGTAACTCGCTTCAATAGCTCATTTATTGGCCTAACTCAATTTATCAGCCAACTTAACTGCTGCTACCTGTTCGCACATCCACCCACACATACCCTGGGGAAAAGCTTCCATAGTTTGCAACTGTAACAGATGGCAACAGATTCATTGAAGGTCAAGATTTTGGGGACGGCATCAGAAAGGTGACACACACAGGAAGTCAGACACAAATGAGACATTTACAAGAATGCACAACGACACGTTGATCTTTACAGAAAATCGTCACCAATATAATGTGGATTTTGCAGTCCCTACTCAATCGTGTCTGACAAACCGATTAAAGAAAAAGAAGAAAACTCGACATTGAACGAATATATTGCTTAATAGCTTCAGGTGTGCATAATAACTGAAACGAATAGTTTGTCTTAAATTAGCATACATATTTTCAATTCTCCGACACATTTACTCACAAAATTCTATTCCTCTATCAAAATCATCTTTGCTGAACCGATATTAAGTTTGTATTTTATAGGGAATAATTTGTTCGCTTTGATCATTTGATGTAATGGAACCAAATGAAAGGTTTGTTATTGGAGCTACTTTTGGAGTCTCTGGAGTTATATAGCGCAATGCCCTAGTATTTCCAGCTGTGTATTGCTGTTCATTGAGCATTTTAGCTCGTTTTGTTGTTTACTCAAAGTTTCGTGCAATGTCTATCATATTCAGATAAAATGTTTTTCCCAGAACGCCTCATTAAAAACACCTGCGATTTTACATCAGAACTATGAGCACCATATGTATATGGATTATTTGCGCTCTTTCTTGAATAGTATACACAATTTTAAAATAAGTCAGTCAGAAAAATTCTAATAAACCATTTTGTGGTTCTATTCTGTTTCACCATAATCAACAATAACAATAATGGTGGTAATTAAGACCACAGGAAACAAAAATGAATAGAAAGGTATATACCTACTAAAAATGAATGTTCTTTCAAAATTGAGGATGCTCATTGAAATTAAAATACTTATTTTCCCTAGTTTTAGGCTTATTCCTCAATATCTAAATCTGCATGCTTTTTGCTTATATTAAATTAAAATAATTGCTCTATTTAGACCCGGAAGTTTTAAAGGACAGCCCTCTGTATAACTTTGTTGGAATTAAATAAAATTTTCTCCAACATCTTCAATTTTGTTATTAGATCATCAGATATATTCCATCAAAAGATTTACTCCTGGACATACAGGGCTGTTTTAAGATGTCCTCCCTTGTTCAAATTTAAGTAATGTTTAGGAATAACCTCATACGGAAGTTCCTCGCTAATATACTGACTTGTTCAAAACGACGAACAAACTGTGCAAGTCTGTTTACAGCAAGAGTGTATCATTTGGTCAGCGTTAACATGATTAATGATTGGAATCACGAAAATGAGATAGTAGGATAGTTATTAAAATAGGCAAAGTATGCACATTATATACAGTAACTTCAAATTGTCAACGCTCAAAGAACAATTTATAAGATAGGCTTTCATCGCAAGTCTTACAAGCGAATTGTAACAAATTATAAGATTTATTTATCTATTATTATTTATTTATGTGTTGTAAGATTTATTTATCGTAGCGCAGTTGGTAGCGCGCTTGCCTCTGGCGCGGAGGACGCGGGTTCAATCCCCGGTACCATCATGGGGGTTTTCCCCCACTGGGAGGTCTGGAACGGGGTGCACTCAGCCTCGTTAGGTCCCGAGGGGACCAATTGAGGAGTTAGTTGATGGAGAAGTAGCGGCCCCAGGTCGAGAAGGCCGTAAAACTGGTGGGGAGGGCTCGGGGCGCTGACCACGTCCCACCCTCCAGTACTGCCCCCCACCAATGACGCCTGTAGTGGGCAGAGGTGGGGGACGCAGTGGCTAGGCGGCAAGCCTTGGCCTTTCATGGGCTGTTGCGCTGGGGTTTAAAAAAATAAATATTTATTTATATTCAGTTAAAGGATCGTAAGCGTGAATTTGAGTAGTTCAACTTTGTGAGATAGTGTATCTTGTCTGTTAACGTGCAGGATCCAAAACTGAATTTTGGTAGAGAGAGTTCAGACATAAGGTACGAGTATTTTACGGTATTGTCTCTTTGCTTACAAGATAGATCTTTGGTAATTCTTAGCTCAATGGAATCCGGCTTATCATCCACTCATTTCACTCTCTGTTTCTGCACACTAGGACTACCAACAGGGATGTTAAACACTTGAAAGGAAACCTTAAATATAATTTCCTCGAACCTAAAATCTCTATTACTAGTGTATCTGTAGATCCCAACAGAAATTACTCATAGTTGTGGATGGAGTGTCTCAGCAGATGAGCCGCAGAATTCTGAATTGTTAAGCCAAAGAACATAAAGTTCCCCACAACAACAACTTAAAAAGAGCCCATTACTTGCAGAGTCCTTATTTGGTTATCGCTTCCCGTTAAACATATGTTTATGATGCAAGCCTCTAGGTAGAACGGCATCGTTGATCATTATTGACAATTAACATAGGCAGCTGCGAGTATAAACTTGTGCAGCATTATTCAAGAGAGTAAGCTGATTAAATGTGCCATAATAGTTGTCTTTATTGTCGTTGAAAGGCTGCAGACATGAATGTAAACCTGGAGGTCAAATGTTTAATTTATAGTAGAATTACATATTTATATTTATCGTCTAGCATTAGCTGCAGCAACGCTATAGTAAATAAAATGTAATTGTATGCATTGCAACATATTAAGATGTTGCAACATATTCTCCATCAAATGGGGAGAGGTAGGGTATGGTAGCATCATATATAGGAATACTTATTTACCAGTGGAATATTTAAGGGCACATGCTACAGTTATACCTTTTCAATGAAAATTTTGTTTTTCACTCTCCCTACCGGGGGCGACGAAAACGCAGGTCATGAATAATCTGGTATAACAAAACCTCTTCCATTCTGGTTGGCTATCCAGCCCTCTTCTACGTAGTACTTATGGGGTGGCATGCGTGCTGCATATTTTGTAATTCGGTGATCACAGTCATTCTTAGCAAGCAAATTGTGGACGGAAATCTACAAAAAATACAGTTTGTTTATACACACATGTTTTAGTAGCACTTCTTGACAGTCTCGGAACTTTTCCCTACTAGCTCTAATAACTTATTTGTAATACACTCGATGGTTTTGTTACTTTTAGAGCTGAAGGAGCATTTGGTGTGGAATTAAGTTACTATGTAGCAATTTGGAAGTGTTCAGCATTTAAATGAACTACACAAAGCAGTTCATTGTCATATCAGCATCCTGTGTGTTCTTCTGTATGTAATACAAAATCCTGTTCTGAAACAACTTCTGTCTACAACTGTCATGATTATTGCTATCAGAGCTACCTCAGCTTACATGGCATCCTGGTCTTTGCTCTGCCGGGTAGCTCTTATCAATCCTTTCCCTTTATTTACTTTCGCTTTCCTTTCTTATATTCTTCACATTTCTTTCCCATTTTTCTTTAACTTTCTGTAAAAACCCGACGACAGCTTTAGTCTTCTTTTCCTCTTATCGCAATTTGAACTGAGTGGAATGTTAAACAATTGAGTTAGCATGGTAGAGAGCGTAATTTTTGTGCAGCGATTCTGGTGATTTGCTGAGCACAATAACCGAGTGGCCTCTAAAGCTCGAGCAATAGTTCACCTCCCTGAAAATCACAATATTCGTGAGATTCACTTTACAGTGCGGCTCCTTAGTATACACTGAAAGCTGCAAAATATTAACAACAAAATGTTTTAGCCCACCTCTGTGATGTGCGGGTAGTGTGTCTGCTTCACATTCAAGAGATCCCGAGTTCGATTCTTGGTTAGTGTGAGTTGTCTGTCAGGTAGGGTTTCTGGCACATCAGCCGATGGCTTATTGTGGATCAGACCTTCGGAGGAAGGATGAGATGAAAGTACCCTCAGGTGGCCAGAACGCATCACAGGTGGAACTGCAACCACAGTGGGTTCCTAACAGGTGCAGGCAGTTCTTCAGCTCGACGGAATTCTGGATCGCCACGGAGAACCCGGCATCAGCAAAGTCCGGCTGATCAATCATTCCTCCTGGATGGGCACCGGACCGACAACAACGCCTCCCCTTGGCCGAGCATCGTATTTCCAAGGCGCAAGTGCCACCGTAGCGTAGCCCACCGGCGACCCCGCTGACTCTTACAACCTGGAAAGCCCTGATAGAGAGAACAAAATGAATGAAATGAAAGGAAGTGAAACGGGGAATGCAAGGTAAGTACCTTTCCCAGCATTTGCCTTAGTGACCCGGCAAAACCCCGAAAAAAAAACCCGGGTTCTCCGGTTTCCCCCGCCATATCATTCCACCGGTGCTCCATCGTCATTTCATGTGGCATCAATGTCACCGCCTGCGGTGCCGTATGTAGTAAAAGCGGGCGTTAAACTCTACAAAAAAGAGAAAAGAAAAGAAAAAACTCCAAGGTCAGGAAGGTCGGCCGCGGGAATCGAACCCCTAACCTCGCGAAAGCGGGTCACAGACTAATGCCACCTGAGCCATCCCGCTCGGTGTTAGGGCGAATTACCTGGATAAGTATTTTTCCGGGGTTTCCCTTATCCTGAAATATGAACGTCGGGCAATCCTAAGTTCTCTGTACCCCTAGCTCATTTGAGTATAATTTCAACCATTCCATTCATCGTCCGATATAACCTAACCGGTTAAAGGACATTATACCTATTTAAAAATGTTCTAGGGGAATTCAAAATTATCAAGCCGCAAATTAAAGGTTACCAACGTGTTGTAGACACATCAGCTTTCAAACATCCTGCAAAGCTATAGCTTAGACACAGGACACAGCCACAGTATGCTATAATTCGAGCGTTTTCTAATAGAACTGAGACATAAAATCTGATGTCATCCTTTCACGACTTTCCCTACCCATTAAATCGTCCTATATTCCATTTACAGTGGCCGTAAAAAGGGTTATTCTATTTGTGTTATGTTATTTTAGAAAGTTGTTTCTGAAAATAGTACAAAATTAAGCAACAATAATTTGGTTCAGTGCACGATATGGAAAATAAGTGTTAGTATATTATAAGTGAGGTACTGTTACTAATAAACAATTGATCACATGATCAATCTGCGAAATCTTAAAGACGTATCAACGAGTATTTTAGGAACTTGTATTCACCCCCCCCCCCTCACCTAAGAAAAAGGATTATGTGACATAACTTGTGCATGTATTTCAATGAGCAATAAGCTTTTGGCAATTCCTTCTGGTTAGCCAGTTATTCAGAGTTAACAGAATTCTCTGAATGAACAAGAATTCAGAGGCAATCCATATAAATTTAAAAAATACATACGTTTTATTTGTTATACAAGTATCTAAAACATACAGTGCTTTAATCAAAATCTTAGAAGTAATTCTGAGAAAACGTAAATAAGAAAAATGTCCTTACAAAGGGTAATTTGGGTTGGAAATAATCTCATAAGTGTCTTAAGCCTTGGATCCTTGAAAAATGCTGGACTTAATTATGAAGTTTGATATTCATCTCACTTTCCATTGTTGAGTTATTGGTATTGCGCGCTCACACACACACACACACACACACACACACACACACACACACACACACACACACACACACACACACACACACACACACACACACACAGAGAGAGAGAGAGAGAGAGAGAGACACACTCAACACTCATACACACACACCCACACACACACAAAACACACACATGTACACACACCCTTTCTCTAGAACCCCCTTTTTATCCCCCCCTCGCTTCAAAATATACCTAAGTTTCGGCTGTAATGCAGTGTTCCTCTTCCTGGCATAAGCGGAAGGGAATGTAAAAATTCTATGAAGTGGTCATTAACATTCTTTGAGAGTAACATTCTGCACATGTATGTTGTTAGCCGGAACAGAGCTGCTCTAATCAGTACTGGAAATATCAATGCTGAAATTGTCTCTTTTAATGCGTGAGTTCAGCATTGGAACGTTTGCATGATCCCATATAGCTGGAGAAACTCTTAAAGAATCCGGAGGTTCCACTGTAAAATTCATATCACGGATTTCGAAACATGACTGTGGTATTCTCATTTCCAGGGAGTACGTCAAAACTATAAACCAACTTTAAGGCTTAGCTAGATTACCTTGAAGTACCTTTATACATATATACGACCAGGTCAGAGTTGTGCAACAAATTATCTGCTGTGGACCTATGGTCTGCGTAAATGCTCTCATAATTTTAGCATCACCTTCGTGAGTTTCTCAGAAGGAAATAAAGTTGTGAATGACGCGAATGCAAATGTGAAAGCAAGTGCGGGCAAGCTACTCTGCAAGGTGGTCATAAAGCAATGTATTACATTAATGTGCAGAGTATCACGTCTGAAAAGTGGATATCCTTTGTCGGCTGAATGACTAGAATTCAATCTAAAAAAACTGACCATCAGCATGTGGGAAATATCCACTGCAAATAAATGGCAAACTCGGCCTTCAACAGAAAAATAGTAGTTCATGGGCACAAGTTGGTGAAGTCCCGTGATTTTAGCCTGTAATTCCGTTGAAAATTGACTTCACGCTTCCATAATAACGAAATCTGACATGTAGAAATGAACAGCGAGACCTTTTTTTCCGTTAATAACAAAGAACTTTAATGTAATTAGTATTTAATTTTAACCAATTGGAGGCACTTTATATCGCTTATTTTTGGAGACTTATCTAAACTATTGTAATGAAAGCTCTTAATTTTTAAAACAATATTCTGATTTATTTAGTTCCTATACACAACATTTGGACACACTTGGCTTTCAATGCGAAACACATGATTTGTCTGGCTTTAAAAGTTTGATTTATTTTTTCTAGTTTGATAACATAAATATAACCGAAACAAAAATAGTTAGTTGTTCCTAATGCACACCAAATATCAGATTAATTCAAAGCTTTGTAACACTAGAACAAATCAGAAGCCGAAAGAACATGAAATAATCCATTCGTTAAAGGAATTGGGTTACCGAAGTTCCTAGTTCCTATAAATATCAACCAATTTAGCTGTGCTATCACGGATCTGTTCAATATAATGTATCATAAAACGTATTCTCATAGAGCTATGTAACCTGCTTTACAAGCAACGAAAACGAAATCCCATGTGAAATTTTCTAATTTATTAAAATCTCGATCGTTTAAACTCATAAGTTTTACCCTGTCAGCCAACCGTACGTAAAGCCGGAATGAAACACCAGTTTCGAGCGAATGGTGTGATCCAGTATTATGTGCGTTGAATGACAAATCAGCGAAAGAATTATTTCTCCTATATTCATTTCGCTTTGAGCTGTCATTATAGTTACACGAATTTCTTTATTTTCTTTTTCCATACTTTCTTTCCGATCTTGTTTAGCAACACTTTAATATCTAGGTTCCCTCTTACGCATTATTTAGCATATATTCAATGTTCTTGGCATAACTTCAATTTCGTAGTTGCCTACCTGTGCCATCTAATTTCTTGATATTCGGAAAACTGAACTTGTGATCTTGAAATTGTCGGTGCATGTAGTCAATGTGATGTCGAACAGATTGCCTTAGTGGCCTAGTCGCTTTCATTTACCGCATATCTTATTTCTATTTCTATCTCTGCAATTTTGCGCGTGGTACTGAATATCAAATCCGGTATTTTGCTGATGACTGAGGGAAAGTGAAAAATGGTCACTCATTTTGGCCGATACATTAGATGTCCATTTACCATCTCTGAAATACAAGACTCAGACACACTCAATCGTATAGCTCGTTACGTGAGTTCCAATTCCATCCCTGTAAATGCATGTTTCTGCCTCCCCTTAAAGTGTAGGTCTTTAAGCCCAAAAGACCAAACATTTTTAAACGAAATATTTTGCCATTTTCCAGTAATTTAAATATTTATAAAGGATAATAATAACCATTATCGTCAGTTCACCCATACGTACATGATCTTTCCATTGGATAGTTTACGCGTTTTATACCCTTGGTTCTTGGAAGAAGCTCGTAAAGATATAATGTACGTAATACGCACATAAGCTTTACACGTGTGAAAGGAAAAGGGAGAGCATATTTACTTCCTGCTATAAACGATGCGCCTTCAACTCAATGTTAGTTGAGTAAGGTCGAATTCTTTTATGACATGATTGAAATGTAAATGACGACTACTTTCCAAGAATTCAAGTAATTATATCAAACTAGTTATCGTAGGTCAGCAAAGAATGTTCCAACACAGGAAACCCCCGGAGGACGCAGTTGCGGTTGCGATGTGGTGTTAGTTTTTTAGGTTATTTTAACACGCAAGATGTGCAGTTACATACAAAGAACTTTTCGATTCAGGAGTACTTGGTTTCGTTTCTTTCAGTTCCTATTAAATTACCAAATATCCCCCCTTTTCAGCGGTAAACTTCTCCTATCCTATCTTTAGAACTAGGCATAACACGTTTGGGAGGTAAAATACACATAGCGAGTAAAATACATCTTTCACTTGAAATTTTGCAACGTAATGTTACAGAACTTTCAAATCGGATCAGATCGTACTGCGACAATTTCACTCATCCCTTTTTTCTTTCGGAATATATTCCCATTGATTAGTAGTAGTAATAGTACGTGGTAGTATGTATGTATTGAGGATTGCAGGGTGTTCAACGGCCCTCGCACCTCGACTAGAGATCTTTGGTGCAACCCCTATCTCCTATCAGGAGTCCAGTGCATTAAACACTGGAAGAATATCCGGGGTTAAAAGTCCGACGCCTACGGATAGGATTTGAACCCGGGAATGTTCCATAGCCGGGAATCAAAACTAACACGCACTAGCCTACTGCGCCATAGCAAGAAACTTCTCATTGGTTAACTTAATCCTCAAGACCTGTCTTCGAGTCGTTCTGAGGTATGCGAAATCAAATGTTAGCCAATTGTGGAGGCTTTGCAGAAGAAAAATCACAGTTGCAACCTGGGGATTGAAACTGTCCGTACAAAGTGAAGGTAGGATTCTTTCACCCCACGCCATTAGCACAGGCTCAGTTAACGGTACCGTTTAGGTGAATGACTTCTAAACAAAAGGGTAAATTTCCAGGTAAGCGGATAGAACAGCATAAAGGGACACATCTCACTTGGAAGTCGCTGAAGACGGGTGCGTGAGGAGACAGTGCAGAATAAACAACATTTTTCGGCGTGCCACTGCAAACAACTTATTGTATACACGTAAACCCAGTAGCGAGTGAACTTAGATAGTTTTGAGAATAAAGATATTAAAATACGTAGTCGTGTGTTTTCCTAAAAGAAACATATTCAGGACGTCCCCACACCCTGATATAGATAAGAGTCTACATGCAAGAGCGGCCCAAGGAAAACCTCGACTTCACCCTTCGATTCTACATAAATTGTGAGGTGCTGAGGGGGTGACTCAGTAACACGGGAAGCATCACAAATCGGCGCCCGACCAATAGCCTCAGGATCTAAAAGATTTTTGCCATGTAACTTTGCGAAATAACTTTTTGTCACAGCTGAGCCTTAATATTTCATTAAAAGTGCGTGCTTATTGAGAAACAAGTAATTAAAAGTGTGATTAACAAATAGACATTGCGAAAATGCGTATGGTGCAGTATTTAAGTGAGTATTTTACACGCTTTTTCATGAATTCCAATGGTGTATACACGCGTGTCCTGTAACAATCAGCTTAGCAAATGTAATATATTAATATTTATTAAAGTAAGGCGTTATAGTGTAATTAAAGCATATACATTGTATATGTGAGGTGCAGTATTGAGGTGCGTATTTTACATGCTTTTTCGTGAGTTTCAACGATGTATACTGCTTAACCTACAAATGTTATATATTATTATTTATTGAGGTAAGACCTTAAAGTGTAATTAAAAAATATACAGTGTGCAAATTATGCTATAGACTTTGAGTACGTTTTTTATACAGTAATATAATCACGTAACTACAATTAACATGACCCTCTTCCCGTTACAGTGCATGCGCAATAGTGACCCCAAAAGAAAAGCGCAATATGCGGTGTTAGCGAAGTTTTGATTTTTTTTTTTTTTTTTCTTTTATAGTGAAATGCTGATAGTGCATTAAACCACAGAAAATAGCTTATAACGGATCGTGCATCGCCGGAAATATATAATGAGGCGTCAATAAAGATTGACGATATTTGTATTCTTATTTCGACACTCATTCATTTGGGCATGCCATCGCCTACCGCCCAGCAAGAGCGATGTTCAGTGCCCAAAACAGTTCGATACATCTTTGACCATTTCTGTTGCTAATAATGAGCAACTGATTACTGCTGTACAAAAGAATATATTTGATCAAGTTAGTTTGTCAATTGCTGTACAACAAGGCGATTCTTCTTCCTCTTCTTCTTTTTTTGACACACCAGGTGGCACTGGCAAAACATTCCCCATCTCACAGATACTTGCGCACATTAGGATCACATAATCATATTGTGTTGGCAATTGCTTAATCAGGCATTGCAGCGATCTTGCTTGATAGTGGGTGGACTGCGCATTCAGCACTCAAATTGCCATTGAACACTCACACAGATCCAGACGCAATGTGTAACATAAACAAGCATTCAGGCATGGCTGAAATTTTGAGACAATGCAAAACTATTACCTGAGATGAATGCAGATGGTCCAAAAGCATTTACTTGAAGCTGTCGATAGAACTTTGAAAGATCTCAATAACAATACCAGGCTTTTCGGTGGTGCTCTACTGCTGCTGTCCTGTGATTTCAGACAGACATTGCCGGTCATTCCGTGTGCTATATATGCGGACGAAATTAGCGCATGTTTGAAAGAATCATACCTGTGGCGAAGTGTCAGTAAATTTTGCCTTACCATAAATATACGTCTTCAAATTCAAAATGCTCCATTAGCATTGACATTCTCCGAACAATTACTCAAAATTGGCAAAGGAAAATTTAAATCCCATTAAAATGCAATCCAACTCCCTGACAATTCTTGCAACATGGTGGATACCGATGCTTTGATTGAAATTATATTTCCAAATTTACAAGCTAATTACACTAATCATGCGCGTCTACGTGAGCGAGTTATTTTGGCCGCAAAAATATAGATGTCGGAGCAATAATTTTGAAATACAACAGTCATTGTCTGGCAATGAAACATCATTCAAATTCATGGACACTGTTGTTGATCCTAAGGAAGTTGTCAACTATCTTGTTGAATTCTTGAATTCGCTGGATTTACCAGGAATGCCACCAGATAAATTGCGATTGAAGTTTGGTTTACCAATTATTTAGCTTCGAAATTTGAATGTACCAAAGCTATGCAATGGTACGCAATTGGTCATAAAAATCATGGGCAATGTTCTTGAAGTTACTATTTTAAATGGCAAATTTCAAGATGAAGTAGTTCTACCACGGATCCCAATGACACCTTCAGTCTCGCCCTTTCAAACGTTTGAAATTACCAATTCGTTTGGCATTCGCAATGACTATTAATAAGTTACAAGGCCAAACAATGTCAATTTGTAGGTTAGATCTAGAAAATCCGTGCTTTTCGCATGTCCATTGTATGTTGCGTGTTCAAGGGTGTGCAAACCATCAAGTTTGTTCGTTTATACCCCTCAAAGATTAACTAAAATATTTTTCATAAAATAGCATTAAGATAAAAAAAAATGTTATCCCTTCTAATAAAGTAAACCCTGTTTTCAGTAGAATCAAACGGGACTCTCGAACATCTCCGTTAGATTTCCGTTTAATGAAGGTAGGCGAAGTCCATCAAGAAAGTTGAAACATTAACATATATAAATGGACAGTGTGACGTAAAAAATGTACATACATTATACTATTAACGTATTTAAATATTTCTGTTCTTTTTTTTTTTTTTTTTAATTAACGTCCTCTAACGTAATGTCATATCAGACAGTGAATGAATGAAACAGGTGAAATGATGCTCAAATGAGCCCGATGTCCATGGAGCTTTAAGTTACTCGACATTCGTCATACTTGAGAAAACTAGGAAAATAATTACGCCCAGGAAGGGTTAAGTTACTCGACATTCGTCTTCTCAGGATAAGGGAAAACCTCGGAAAAAACCTTACTTGGATATCTTACTCTAAGCGAGATCCGAACTCGCGACCTCTTGAACGTGAGACACAGCAACACATACATGTAATACACACCAAAACATAATGAACGGAAAATATCCATACACGCGATTCACTTATTTTTTCCAGTCAAAGAGGGCTTTCTGGACACATGGCTCCTCGGCTTCCAAAAACACTTTGGGCTAAAAAATCGCACCATACATATCGCGTGCACTATATCTAGTGCTACACAGGTATAGACCTGCAAGTCGTAGGCTTATGGTTAATGTTTAGTGACTATGATATTGCTTAACCCTCCGTCGGGCGCAATATATCTGAGAGATACCTCTCCCGCTTTTTTCAACAATATGACGCAACTGTTTATGCGAAATTAATGCAAGTCATTGTAGCTTCCTAAAACACGCTATAGCACTTCCTGGTTCATTATTGGCCAGCTGCTTGTTGTTTCGTTCGATTATCAAGCAAAAGTATCCGTGAGATACATTGCGCCCGCTCACGTACCTCATTGTTTCTGTGATCTTTTTTTCTGCTGGTCACGTTTTTACGTCCCATAATGTCTAAGAAGCAAGAAGTGTTCAATCTGTGTAAACCTAACGACCTACAGAAAGCCCTGGCAATACTATGGGATGAAAATGAAGATAATAATGAAGATTTTGTTGATTATGAAAGTGACAGATTGCGAAGCTGCGACAGAAGTCTGTGATGAAGATTTTTCAGGTCCTTCAGCTGAAACTAAGCGCAAAGTTTGCAAGACTTGCCTTGTAGACTCAAAAAGGAAGAGACTTTCAAGATATTGTTGCAAGAAATGTGAAATGTACTATTGTTTAGAGCAAGGTTTGCAAGAAGTGTGCTGAGAATTTGCAGTGAAAACTCTCAAGTATATTACAGACACACGCACATACAATTTAGTTCAAATAACTGATCAATTGTAATAATGTTTATAATGTCATAAAAACTGATGATGTTTATTGTTAACTTTATGTTCAAATATAAGAATAATTACCCTTTCACATTTTGTACATTCGCAGTATTAGTTTATTTTCTGCAACTTACATAACTCATGTTTTTGAAATGTAGTACGATATATTGTAATACTTTGAAAATAAAATTTGGTATATAAAAGTAACATAATTAAAACACAATAAATTACAAATATTTCACATTTAGGAGGAATTTCAGACAGCACAAAGGCAAATATGTACGTGGTATCTCTCAGATATATTGCGCCCGAACACGTAACAATAGGTATTGCGCCTGACGGAGGGTTAAAGTTATGTATTTGCGCTAGAATTCTAGCTTTGTCAACCTATTGCTGTTGAAATTTTCGTATTATAATGACCCAGCTGAGTGTCGGCAGGTCTTGACGTTTGTTCCTTGAAAATCGCTTTCACCGCGCACGTAGGACACTGTTGGGAGGCCCTTAATCTCCCGATCCATCTTGGCTATCGCCGAGAACTTGAAGGGCTCTGTGATAGGCTGCGATCTGAAGCAAGGAAAAGGATGGTTTAGTTGTGAGATAGATTAGAGAACAGTCTTGTGTCAAGGTTTGTGTCGGTCTTGTAGTAGATTGTTTAAGAATTCCTGTACTTTTGCGTTGTTTTGTGTTAGATTCCTATCGGAAAGCGCTAGTGGTCTAACATGTTTGTAAATTTCCATTGTGGATTTTCCTAGATTCACTACTAGTGCGATGTGATGCTTGTACAAGTGTTTATAGGTGTCGTATGAGAGCTTTTTAATGAATTGTTCTATCGCGTGCATTTTTAATTCGTCGTGCAGTATGTCAACTGGAACTATGTAAGGCACTTTTGCTGTCATTCGTAGTATTTTGTTTTGGAGTCTTTGTAGGTGCTTGATGTGTGTTTTGGCAGCATAACCCCAGATCGGAGCAGCATATGTGAGTATTGGGCAAATTAGCGTCTTGTATAATGTTAGTTCCATTTTAAGGTTTAGCTGTGAGTTCATGTATAAGGTGATAGAGTTTGCCTGGTTGGGCGTTTGCTTTTCTCCTTATTTGGAATACATGCTGTTTCAATGTGAGTCCCTGGTCTATTTGAAGCCCTAACGAGGCGACTGTGCTTTTCCACTCAATATTTTCTCGGAATATGGTGAGTGAGGGAAGCTGGTGTTTCCCTAGTCTATGATTGATTCTTTTGGTGAATATGATAGCCTGCGTTTTCTTCACATTCACCTTGATTCGCCATTTGATGAACCAATCCTGAAGCTCGTTGAGGGCGTTTTGTAGCCTCCTATGTATGAACTGTGTTTCTTCCCGATTGCGCGGTAATTGCTGTATCGTCTGCATATATGAATGAATTCGTGTTTTGTGTTTTCGGTATGTCGTTCATTGTTATATTAAAAGTATTCGGCCCCAGTATACTTCCTTGTGGGACTCCCGCTTTTATGGGACGGGGGGAGGAGAACTGGTTGTTTACTCTAGACTGAAATGTCCAATTATGTAGGTAATTAGCGATTAATTTTATTAGCGAATCGTGTATGCTTAGTGTTTTCAGTTTCTTGAGTAGTCCCGCGTGCCATACTCTGTCGAAAGCGCGCTCCACATCAAGTAGAAGTGCGTCTATCGATTTTCTATAGTTAAACCCGTGCGTAATGTGCTCTGTGACTCAGAAGTTGCAGGGTTGTACAATGTCGCGCACGGAATCCGAACTGTTCGGGTATGGTTATATTCTGTTTTATTAATTGTGCGTTTAGGTGTTTTAAGATTACTACTGGAGGAAACCCGCTCCTGCGCCGCTTTATCACATGCGGTCGCGTTTGGTGAGAGGCGAATGGTCTAACCGGTAGGTCACGGTGCGGCAGTACCGAAGTGTGATAACTGTTCTAAATGTGGTTTATACAATTTGGGGCCTATTATTTGGTTTATCTCACAGTAACAGTGGCCAATAAAATATAGAGTTTAATCAAGAACTACAAAAGCAGTTTACAATTTGCTTACTCCAAGGAGTACATCTAAGGTGAAGGCGGGACAATTGGACAGGGCTGAGGAGCTCTCTTCCTTTTTTTCCAAAGTGAAGGACATGCTAATTGTTGAAGAAACGTAAATCTTTGTTTAATAGAAAAACTGAACATTGATTTAAAGAAATTGAAAATTGCATCTTCTTAAAAAGACACACGAACGCACAAAAAGTTACTTGAAGCATGTTACAACATTCGTTTAGGACAAATATTTCTAGTCGCTGTCATCACTCATACAATAATCACACATGAATATGGACCATTTCCGGTCTCTACGTACTTAACCTGATACCAGAGTGCCCCATCCTTTTAATACCATTAAAACTATTTATACTTGTAATACTGATATCCTTGCAGATATTCTCTTTGTCATAGGCAAGCTTCTTCTAAATTTCCAGGCTTTCGCAGCTGCTGCCTTTTCCTTTTCAGCGCAAGCATTTTCTTAGCTTTAGATAATTTATAAAATCTGGGCTTGTTATAACCTCAGAATTCCTTGAATTTCGTTTGATTCCTGGTTTACCTTTAATATTCAGGGAAGCTGTTAGAGGTGGACTTAACCATTTGAATAAAGCCCTACTACTGCTACTTAACCATTTGAAGCTTATGGAGGGTGTAGAACTTTGAGTTTGACCTCCTTGTGTTGTTTTGTTGTACCCATTATTTGAGATTGCTTCCACAGGATTCCAAGGGAACTTGACCCTGAGTTTTAACAGTCAAGTTTTCAAAACCAGGTTTTCTATGTTCATGTGAAAATGAACATGGATGAATTTAACATAAATATTATACAAATAATTACTCAGATAGGATTCACATCATAAATTCTTTAAAATGTGTATTGAGTAAATTGCGAGAGGAAAAGTGCGCTGTCCTTTGTTCCACCAGAGCTGTGTCCGTCTGCTCCACTGTGGGGGTAGAAGGACTCTTGCTAAGAAAATCTACGTAGTGTAATTTTCTCACCAATGTTGATGTCACTGTGTATTGAGAATCCGTGCGTACGTTAGAGTTATGTCGACACATTAAGGAAAGGATCTGTGATTATCGCAAAGTAAACCTGCAATTCAGCAACAGAAACGAAACATGTAAGACTTATTTGTCATCTAAAGCGCGTTCCACCCTTAGAAGATAGTACACGTTAAATGGAGCGCAGTGTTGCAACATGTACTAGTTGCGAATCTTTCTCCGCGAGCGACTCCGAGGTGGTCGGTGTCCTGTACTTGGTCCTTCAATTGCTGCTTGACGGACACTTTTAACTTTGGTATCCCTCCGTGCCTTTGTTACTGTATGACCTAAATTTACAAATGACTCGTCTGTATAAACAATTGATTTCCCCTGGTCCCTAAGCCTTTTTACGTCTTTTAGATATTTATGTCGCCATCTGATGATATCGATATCGTCTCTTTCTATTAATATGCACTTGTTACCCCTTCTTTCATATTCGAACCCCAAATCAGAGTGGCCCTTGAGAAATTTGGTAGGGTCTCATCACTGTTGAATAGTGACAAAATTATATTCAGCATGGGTGGAATATTTGCAAACTGTAAAGAATGAACAATTCGCCGCACTCCACCTTGCACTATTCAATCATATTGCGTTAACCTAGCGCTTTGTGTAGTCCCGCCCTTTTTGCTTTCTTTTTCGATGGCGTTCTTAGAGGTCCTTTCATTAGTTCCTTTTTAATCATACACACTACTGCTTCTGAACACCCGATAGCCTTAGCTGTTTCTTTTACTGCCTTACACGCATTTTACTTCAAAAATAATCTAACACATTCATAATTATTTGGCGTTCCTTACTTCTTAATTTACCAACATATCGTCCCTTTCTAGCTTCACCCTCCATAACTACAAATATTTACAAAAATATTAAACAAATAACGCAATAACAGCTCACAGTTACACACACGGCTTCTTTCGAACTAATGTTAGTGCTGCTCCTTATACTATCTTCTGTGTCAGGCCTGACGCTGAATAGATGAATACCTTTTGTTTGCCTTACTGGATAAAAGAAAGAGGTTACTGCCTTTTGGTTTATTTTAAAAACTTTCTCCAACCTTCCTCAACATTTGTTCTCGCTGGTTCCCTGATGTAAACTCAATAACAAAAAAGTTTCACACTGCGTAACTTTTGTAGTGCACAGATATGAAATTTTCCGAAAACATTTAATTTTAAAAATTATAACACTTAACTGGGTAAACATAGAGAATTCAAAGTAGGCAGGTAGTAGCACTATGGTTTACTCTACCTAAGAAAAAAATATAGATGCATTCTAGCATTTAGTTTGTTAGTTAGTGCGTGATGAGTATAGAAACAGCAAATATCGGACTTCTATTGAAAAAAAAACGTTTTCTGAAGAAATTTGGGCCTATAGAAATGTATAATGACTCTAAAAAAGATATAACCTGATAGAGAAAAAAATTCTGCATAGGATAATGTGTTCAAATCTGAAATTTATAACAAATGAATATTTATACCATGCTATTAGGAATCTGGCAACAGTGCGATGGTAGAAAAGGACGCGGCTAATGGCAACTTGTATGCGCTAGATAGAGACAGAGATGTCCCATTTAACTCCATACTGTCTTCTAAGAGTGGAACGCTATATAGTTGAGATGTAGGATTTCCTCCGTTGCCCATAGGGCTTTTATGGAAAATAAAGGTGTAAAATAATGGTCCAAGTTCACAAATGGTGACACCAGGGATCCACCTGTCAGTGATGAAATTTACTAGAGCAAATGTCTCCAGCCTGTCTGTCTTCTAATAATTTATTGTCTGACCACAGCAGACGGTAAGTTACAGAGCGCGATGCACATGCCATGCACATCAAAACTCACGCTGACACTGGGAACCCTGAAATGCCAACCAGGATGAAAAGTGGATTATAATGGAGAGACAGAAAATTCGGAAATGTAATTATCCTTCCCAGCATTCGCCTAGGGACTCAGCGAACTCCCCCCCCCCCCGCCCCTAAAAAAAAAAAAAAACATGGTTCAGTAAGGTCGGCCACAGGAATCGAACCCACGGCTTCCCGACTAATGGCCACAGATGCTGCCACCTGAGCCATCCTGCTCGGCATTAGAGCGCATAGTCCATTGAAAAGATTCCCGGATCTTATTCCCATGGACTACCTTCTCTGGGACTACATGAGGGATCGTTTTCACCAAGAATTACCTCCTAGAAGGAATAACATTCTCCATCAGGTGCAACTATAGCATTTGCAATGTTTCCCAGGGTTCGGCAAGGTTAATGAGGAGGGTCGCATTAAGTGCAAAACAGGACGGATTTTATTTTCAACATCATATTTGAGTCTACGGCACATCACAATAGAAACACCTGCAGTGACCGGGAAGTACGTCACACAAGAGCCTTCTCAGAATATATCCGAGACACACAGTGCATATTTCACAAATTTAAATTGCGTTTTATTTATCATTATATGTTCTTTGTTGATATCCATTATATAATATTTATGTAGCTAAATATTGTCGTGTAGCTAAATTATGCCTGTTCTTTGCTCACGGCTATCTATGGCTACCACTTAACTCATTAATGTAATGAACATAAAGAGTTTGATACCGTTATACCATAATATTAACACAAGGGAAGGTGACGCTAATTTGCTTAGACTACATTAACAGGATTTGCTTGGAACTCATTTCGACACTGGAGAGACTCCAGCCAAATTGTTTCTTTCGGTAGGTACCTAACATTTTACTTTACATGGTTTTTATCAACTCTTCAATCTGTTATGTAAATTGCTGATTTTCAACATTATTACAGAAAATCACGAGCGTAATAAACGCCTCGTCACGAGAAAACATGGAAAGGAATTTTTTCCGTGCTTGAACGCATTTATTTCAGAAGCAAAGTTATATTTGTTTCGGGCAGCCCTGTAATATCTGTGAAAACTGTTGTTTATTTTAGAAAGCATATTCAGAAATGATCCTATAATTTTTCGGGTTCTTTTTTCTGTTTCTTACGAAATCATTATACAGTACATTAGGAGATGACTTCGCCAACATCTTGTTTCTTTCTTTTAACCATAGTTTTGTAGCTTCGTAGTTGTGTCGAGCATTTGAGTGTAAAAATATTCAAGCTTATATACGAGAAAGGTTAAAATGTTTTCGGCATAATGGAAGAATGAGTTTTCAACATGAAGTTTCGAGATTATCTCTCTGGAGGACATTATGTTCATTCTTGTGATGCTGCAGTGTCATTATTCAATCCCTGAAGTGTTTTTCTAGACTTTAGAGAAGTCACCTTCATGTTATGATAAGCTGTGTCCGTCCAGCAAGAGCTTAAACTGCATGAACCAATGGAAATCGGAGGGGTCCAAATCTTGGGAGGTACATTGGATTTTCCACGGAATAAAAGTGGTGAAAGACAAAACTTTGCATGTTCATATTTGGTTAGTTTTAGTTTTATACATATATTTGCTCTACGTATTGCCTAATCAGATGTCTACTCTAAAATGCACTACAATGGAAATTTTCAGAAAGAGTATTTATATATATTCTGATGAAAAATACGGAAGCTCTTATTGTTGATAGCATTTTTAAAACTTTGGACAGTTGAGATGTGTTTCCACAATTTATGAGTTACAGTGTTCAAATGTGGCATGTTTCCAACCAAGATTTCTCGTAATATTCTGCAAAGTTTTAAACAAAATTGAATTTGGAACTTATATAACTAGCAATAGTAATATTTATTCAACAAATTCGAATTATACAAGTACACCCTTAGTCTAGTACATAACAGAGTAAAACAAATATAAATAATTATATGAATTTGGAACTTATTTTTTTAAAAGTTAGTCTGATTCAAGGATTATAGACCTTAAAGATGTTGAAATATTTAGACAACATGACATATGATTTGCTTTAGTATATATTTTGAAGTGACCATAGAATGCCATGATATACATTCAAACTGGATGTAAGAAAAATAATAATATTGCATATTTTATTCCTTAAGTTTGTTCCAATTTTAGGATTGATTAATAAGTTTATTATGTTCAAGATATTTATGATCCAACAAAAACCATTCTAAAAATGATCTACATTGACATTTTGAATATCAGTAGCTGTATTTTTTTTTTTTCCTCCCTCCCATATTGGATGAAAAAGTGACTGTAGGATTTCTAGCATGCTAAAAGGAACGTTTAGAGAAAATTGAAGAACACAAAGTATGTATTTAACCTTTAATGTGATGCTGATTTGGAAACCGCGACATGCTGATTATCATGACTTGAGGCTGATGATTACTATTATCAACTGCTCGGTATCTTGCAGTTAAGAAATGAACTTGCCGGGAAGTTGGTCTCCTCGATATATTTCTTTTGGAACATAAGCAACAACATCATAGCAATCATTCTGATTGCATCATCTTTTTGTGTAAATGTTTCTACACATACATGTTTTAGCTTTATTCTTATTTTAGTGATTTTTTTTTTATATTGAGCGTACAAGTAATTCTGGTGTAAGAGTGTTAAGTACTCTTTACTAAAAAAAAAATATGGATGAATGCTTTACAACTGTTTTACGAAATCGTAAGTGGATGGTAGGAAGAATCAGATTATAGCGATTGTGAGCAAACTGAAGAACTCCTTTAGCTTGTTTGGCATGAACGTTGCACATTTCAGGGACAAACTGCTTCTTCATCCTGGATCTCAGATCCACAAAGATTTTGGTTAAGCTTTACTAATATGCTGTGAAAGAGTGTAAAGTTGTGGTGTTATATTCCTCTATAATTTTGTTTATATTTCATTTTTTTCGTTTGGATTAATGTTTCCGTGAAAAAATATACGCGCTGCTATAGGAACACTGATCGTATGGCTTCAGTGTATATATCGATACGTTCTAACAAATTTCGTATACGGAGAAAGATGGTATAATACAAAACGTAATCGACAGTGTGTTCTTTCGCTGGGAGATAAGAGCAACTATTCTTCATTTTGCTCCTCCTACAATGAAATTGAGTCGAACGCTGAAGAAGCCATTCTTCATGGCCATGGTTAATAGAACGTTCGACTTTGATGATCATTCACGTAAAGGTTCGCGGGTCAGTGTTCTGCCATAGGTGTTGTCCGTGAGGATGTGCATGTGCACAGATGGCACAAAACAAGCAGAATAGGAACAGCCACGAACATGAATAGCAAATAAAAATACGAGTAATGCATTAAACTGAATAAATTTAAATTTTCACTAGGTATCTTAAGTGACCTCCCTTTTCGCAAGAATAAACACTAAAAAGCCTGAATTACTGCATGTAACCTTAACTATGAAGGCGAGTCCAGTGACTGATATTACTCTGGAATAGTTTACTGAACTGTCAACTGATTCTGATTTGTGCCACACCCGTGAGCTGTTGGACATTATTTACATTTTTATTACATTTCAATCCGGAGTGAAAATTATCCTATGCTGTACCTTTTTGCACCAATGGTCTAAGCAAAACTCTGACAAGGACCGAAATATAACTAATTTGTCCATTTTCTTTCGTTTAGAAAACGGAAAAATTAGCAAAATGTGATGAATAATGGAAGTAACTTATATTGACGAACAAAATCTGAAGGGGTAAATAAAAACAAAATAGATACCTATCCAAAGCGGTAAAGTGTATTCGTTTTGCAGGACAGTATTTAGAATTAGATCACACATGCTCTGAGCGTTTGACCATAACCTCAATATCAAGGTCAATAAACTATATTGACATGAAATATAATTATAAAATTGTATAACATGCTACTAGTGAGCGAATGCAAACATTTATTACTTATTTCCTTTTGAAAGTATAATTGAATTTATAGTTTTGTAACTAGCCTTAATATACCCACAAAGTAGTACCAACTAATGTACTCGTATATTTGGAGCGCATTCGCCACTAAAATGTTAACAGATTTAGATTACGCTTGTTTTCAATAACCCTCTAAACAGAGACATAAAGAGGGCAAACTCTATTACTTATCATAAAGTTGCTCTGTTTAATCGAGCTATAACATTGTTAAATCTGTGTAAATGCTAACGCAAATATTGCTTAACCTGAAATGTACAAGGCATTTATAAATTAGTGCTGAGTTGGGAAAAAAACTGGGTTAGATACACCATCACACATTAAAACTTAAATAATAATTGGAAGTTCTAACAAAAATAAGCGCTGAATATTCAACGGAAGGATGGTGAAATCTCAAAGGAGGAAAACTTTTGTAAATTCCACTTACTGTTCTGAATCATTTATAATTTCTAAAAATTGTGTTAACGAATTAAAGCAAACATCTACAAACGGTGGTGTCTAGGTTACGTTAAATGATAAATGGTTACAATAGATGGAGACAATATGGTTAGGTTAGACGATGATGGGACAGAATAGATAACGCTGGTAGATTGGTTAATAATATCAATGTAACCACGACGTAACGACATGTAAACAGAAGTTAACCACACTTAGTTAAATGAACCACAACGTAAGCAAAATGTAAGCCTAGGTTCGTACTGGATAGTTGCGGTTATTTTAGGTTAGGTTAGGTTGAGGGAAGCTCTTACCTTATACATCAGTGCTGCCCAACTTTATGTGCTCGGGCACATTTAACTCCTGTTTAAGAAGGTGCGGGCGCCATCACAACCACCGTTAGTGCAGGTACACTTCTTTGGAGAGGAAACAGTGAAAGCACTGGTTAGGGAAGTAATGAATATAGCTTTAGATGTACGAAAACATACTTCATGGCTGTGCACTGGAAAGATATTCAGAAGGAAATAGTTTTGCCTTCAAATTTGAATTAATATTAGAAATCGTCGGAGTAAAAATTTGCCTTGAAGGGCTCCAGAAAAATACATCACGGGCGCCGCGTTGGGCAGCGCTGCTATATACAACATGCATACGTTGTACACCAAATACATCAAACAACATACTACACTACAACAAACGTGCATACACTATTATAGCCTCAGAAATGATACTCAGAATCACTCTGGAGCACCAGCCCGCTTCTGCTGGGTGGTGGTAGCATATCTGCCTAACATTTAAGAGGTCCTGAGTTCAAATCTCGATTAGGATGAGTTATTCGGATAAGGATTTTTCCAAGGTTTTCCCTTGTTCCTGAGAAGACGATTGTTGGGTAAGTTTAAGCTCTAAGGACCTCAGGCTCACTTGAGCATCATTTCACCCATTTCATTCATAAACTCTGGATCACCTATCACCATTCTTGGCCTCTTCTCGTATTCCCAGTCTTTGCCATGTATCAGCTTTTCACCCAACTCCTATATCTATATCCTTACTTATATGTTCTTTTACCCACCCATTGACTACTCTATATGTTTAACATTTAGCAACAGTACTTCAGTTATCCTCATTAGAAGAGTTTTACTATCGCGCATCTAGGGATGAGACGAGATTGGGTAGTAGAGGGGACCCCTAGCACCTAGAACCTCGACCGCGCGATTGGATCTTTCGTGTGTACACCCCCAGAAGGAATTGATGAGATGAAGGAACCGCAGGAAACGTATGGGCTTGAGGAGTGATCAGCACAGACGAGAGAGACAGGCAGAGTTGCCTAACAGGTACTGGCTTGACCACGGGGCCGGGAGGCGCTCAAAGCCACCAACCCACGTGACGGTGTCTCAGACGCTCTCCTCCAGCAGGAAGCGGGGAAAGTTCGTCTCTACAGTGGAGACTCGGAGGCCACTCTCTGGCGATGCCGAAAAGCTCCAAAGCCCAAGCCTCTGCGCCATCTGCCCGCCTTCAACTGGCACAGTCTCGGAGTCATCCCGTAATATGACGGGAGACGAAATGAGATGAAATGGGCGAGAGGAGAGCCGTGGTTGAGGACACTACACCAGCATTCACCTTGTGGACCAGGGAAAAACCACTGAAGTTAACCCGTGGTAAGAGTGGGTAGACATCAGGAATCGAACCCAGGACCTACCGAATGCAAGCCTCACAAATTACCGCGGAGCCACCTCGCTCGGTATGTCTCACCTAATATGACTATCTTCTACTGCAGTCCTGGGCGACTCGCGGGATAGCTTGAGGGACTTACATTTTTTGTACCTGCTAACATACAGTTATCACTGCAAGGCCATGAGTAGACTGCGCTCAGTGAGCCTCACTTCCCCAGCCCTGCTCTACTGCATAGGTAACGAGCGAAATGTTTTCCAACCACGAGTCTCCATATAGGCAACAAGCGATGTATCTCTCGACAGCGTATGAAGAACAAAGTGGTTGCCAGACAGAAAGGGACTCCTCAAATGTCCTGCGAGTTCCGTTTCCAGTACTTCTGCTTCACCGGCAATCACGAGTGGTTTATCACAGCTGATGAACCGACCTAGCGCTATATCGGACATCAATTGAGATTGCTCTGGCCCATCTCGGAAACTCCCAATCGTAAATTTGTGAGAGACTGTAAGTTCGTCTTAGCGTTTCAAAAGATTAAGTATTTAAATATATGTCGGGGAATACTTCGAATACAGTTTATGGCATTAGGATCCTTCTTGCCCTGAATTAGATTTTCTATCCAGACCTATGTTTTCTTCTCCTCCCAATGAATTTCTGTTTTATGATTTTCCAATTATAAACATTTGATGTGTTACATTCACATAACTTTCTCCAGTCTCTATCGTTTATTAGTTCAAAGCTTATTCTTCAATCTACTTCATTTTAAGTAAGATAAAGCTTTGCAGAAATGGCTATATTACAGATTTTGTTGTAGATACAAAGCGAAAACAGTAGAATATTTTTGAACTGGACGCTATATCTCGGCCTAGAATCCCATATTCCTTCCAGCAATCACGAAAAACTGGCGAATATGGACAGGACTAAGCAAATGCCAAGTATTGAACAACTAATTATTTTGTTTGTTAATAATGCTGCCAGTTGTTAGGTTCGTATCAACCACCAGGTGTGCCAGAATTTCGTCCTGCAGGAGTTCTTTTACATTCCAGTAATTGATGAGATAGAGCTGTCACCTTTAATCACACTTAAAAACCATCGGTTTGGACTAGGTTTGAAGTCGCGACCTTAGGATCAACAGGCCAGCACCTAACCAACTAAGCCATACAGATCGACATTGAACAATTCGAAACCTTCATTACGGATATTCCGAAAATGGCTTATGCCACAAAAAGTTAGGTACTCGAAATAAATTATCTGTTCAGTTGCCGATAGCTGCTTGCGTTGTCTTTTGATACGGTCTCCAATCTGGTTCTTTGAAAAATCTGCTGCCAGCTGCTCCAGTGTTAAGCTATGATACCTTTCTCTCATGGTGTGCTTGGATAGGTAAAAATACACAACACCAGTTAAGTTACCTGATAAATTTAATGGAAACTAATAATCTGTTTGAAGTAAGTTGCCGACTGTTTGAGTTTTCTAGGAATGGATTATTTAGGATTAGGTTAGATTATGTGGAGGGTCAGCACCTCTCATCACTGCGACCTTTATAGATCTATTGTAAATATCCTAAACATTGCTATCAGTCTATCTTAATGCTTCTAAAGTAGCATAACGTATTCCTCAATAGCGTTAATGCAATTTCACCTGATGTTGAAAAAAATGCAGTCCGGATGACTCATTCTTTTGTAAGCCATAGCTTCGCATTCCATAATAATAGTGCGTAGTTTAAATGACTGTGACTCGTAGAAGTGCTGAGCGGAAAGGTATCTCACATCGACCGCTAAATCCACACATGTTGAACGCGGTGTTTAAGCGCTACTAACTTCCCATAATCGATCACAGTAAACACTTCTGTACTCTGTAATAACAGGGCAGAAGAGGCGTTAATTTTAGGTCGTTATCATGATTCTCATTTTCAGAATTTGCTCTACGTTGCTTAGTAACTGCACCATCCCACGTTATGGACTTCTGGATTCCAGATACGCCTTTAGCTAATGAAATAACATTTGATCAATTTAATCAACTGAGTTTGAAATATGAAGAGTGGGAGTAATGAGATTGCAACGCTGTGCATGTAAACGTATCTCATTGGCTGCAGATCAGAACTCTTCCCATTTGAAAAGCACAGTAGCTACACTGGTCTAACTATTTGCCTGTACCTGAATCCTTAACACGGAAGTTTGCTAATGTCTTCATACTCTCTGACAAAATATTATATTTCCTAGCTAATGACTGTACCTGAGAATTACCATGTCATGCATTTATTACAACATACGAAAATTATGTATTGCAATTATTTACACCAGTTATACATCATAAAAATCCATCGGAATGAAGAGGAATTCTCAGACTATTCCCTAAAATTCCGCGATATAAATTTCAAATGTCATATAAATGTCTTGAATGTATGGCATTTTAATCAAAGTCGTTAGCCTTATTTTGAGAAAATGAAAAGATAAAGAAATTCGAAAAATATTCCATGTAAAGAGCAAGTGAAGCTGTTCACAGACAAATATTCGGATCTATTTCCAAAAATGTCTTTTCATCCAGAGGCCTCAAAACATTTATTACAGATAAAATCTTGATATCAAATTTTTAGTGGAATACAACACTCTCTCTACCTACAATATATGTACGTAAGAGAAATTAAAAAGTAAAAGAGCAATGAAAAGTTCCAAGCTGACTGCCGTTTCTCATTAGGTTGACAGCCCAAGACTAGCCAAGACCATCGGCTGCACGTCGCGTCGGCTGCATAATGGATTCAGAAAGCCTTTTGGTAATGTCACGATCATACTTGTATCTAGCTCAAACGACAGTCAATGTAGGTAACTAGTTTTAGGCTAATATTGAAAGAAGTTCTTTGCTTCAAGATTATTTTCTTGGCCCTCTAAAAGTTTGTTCTGCCTACATAATGTCTGAAACTGTTGCATGTCTTCATGGTGACTGTGGCACACTTCACAGAATACTTAGTGACACCTTGTCAAGTATTTGTGTTACAACACTAGGTTTTTGTTTGCTCAGTAATTCGAAGTAACCGTTATGCAAAGTTGCACTCACTTGAAGGTTATCACCGTTTCACATTGTAATCCTAACACTAAGATAATCCTAGTTTATCCTGTAATAGTTTGTAAATATTTCTAAATAAAATGAAGGAGAACCACCTAAAGTTTTCGTAAGTCAGACTCAATATGTCATGTGTGAAGAAATCATGTAGGATTGCAAAGACCTTGAACAAGTTTCATTTGCAGGAACGACCTGGAACTCTAGGCGTGAACAACATGTATATTGCGCTGATTGTAGTGATACATTATACCTAACTAACACGCACTACTGCCTGTTTAAAATCTATACTTTTATTGCAAGTTCTGCGCTTCCTGGCTGAATTTCATAAATATCACCAGTCTGAAAGGCGTTATAATCCAAGTCCGTTCATTTTCTGCTTTTAAAATAATCGCAATATAGTTTGCAAGGGTTGAGGAAGCCATCCTTTCTTTATACCCATTATAACCATACATTCAATATTTGGCAGGTATTTACAATTTATAGTCGGTGTAATTTTGCAGTCAGAGTAATAAGAAATAGTAATTTTCATGGTGTTATTCATGTATATTGGGCTTCTACAAGCATTTTCAGGGAAAAAAAAAAAAAAAAAAAAAAAAAAAAAAAAACACACATTCATTGTAAAATAACGAATTTCCCCTTCCGTAATTAGAGTCTGCCGTTAACTTCATATTCGTTCATTAGTTAAAAACCAAACGCAGATTAGACACATTCCTTATGTAGAAAACATAGCATAATCCATATACTCAAATATTCAAGGGATATGAATATCACTTGTATTATATACAAGTTCGTAAGGAATAATACATGTACAAATCTAACAAAATTCATAACGTTCAATACGTATTAACGATTCGCAGTTAAGATCAACACTGAGGGTAAGATGATAATGATGACGATAATGATGAGGATGCTGATGACGATGCTGATGGTGATGATGACGATGATGATAATGATGATGATGATGATGACGATGATGATGATGATGATGGTGATAATGATAATGAGGATGAGGATGATAATGATTAATAATAATAATAATAATAATAATAATAATAATAATAATAATAATAATAATAACAATAATAATACCTAATAATACAATAATAATACCTAATAATAATAATAATAATAATAATAATAATAATAATAATAATAATAATAATAATAATAATAATAATAATAATAATAATAATAATAATAATAATAATAATAATAATAATAATAATAATAATAATAATAATAATAATAATAATAATAATAATAATAATAATAATAATAATAATAATAATAATAATAATAATAATAATAATAATAATAATAATAATAATAATAATAATAATAATAATAATAATAATATGTTTAATATAACTATAATTTCTGCCAAATCCTACAATGTAAATGTAGGTACACATTTGTTGACCTGTAGATACTCCAGTCTAATTTATTAATTTTTAATTATAATAATCATAAAAAACTTTTATAACACTATTATTAATGATGTTGTAACAGAATCAACATGATAGATGATAATATAAAGGAAGTAGACTAAGTATCAGGGGCAGAAAATAGGTAATACTTTATTTCCAAAGTTTCATATTTATTCATTTATGTTTATAAACATGTACGAGAATCGAAAAATTGGTTTACCGAAGTCTAAATAGGGGAAGCTCAAAGTATGGAATGTACTGTTTGCATAAGCAACGACTTTAATATTTCCTAAATATTAAAATACGGAACGTCGTTCCATCATTATACCTATACCCCTGATACTAACTTCTACTTACCCTGTCACTTTCTTTTAGTAGGTAGAGTGGATATTTGTTTCCACCTAAACAGTTCGGTTACTACATTTCACCGAAAACACAATTTTGAGCTCCCATGTTAACTGCAGTTATGGAGTGGCCTGGCGTGAAGCCTGATTCCCAAAAACTAAAGTAGGAAGAATCTACTTCTTCTTTACCGGATTACCCTCCCCGTATGGAGGACTGACACCCTCTAGGACTTACAAGCCTGTGCCTAGGTTCAGACGCCTGTCGGGGAGCAGAGGAACCTATGGACCGGACACAGTGAAGACCTGGAAGCGGGTGACCTGGTCCAGTACCAGGTATGAGTGTGAGGAAGGGGATGATATGAAATGTAGGTGAAATGGATGAATGGAAAGGTGATGATGGAGCAGTTTATAGAATGAGTGGTGGGAGCAACCGGAGAACCCGGAGAAACCCCGCCCAGACGCCACTTCGTTCACCACGAATACCACATGTGGGTCCCTGAATTCGGATCCGGGCCACCTTGGTGATAGGTGAACGGTCTAACCGCTCGGCCACGGCGCCGCCAGGAAGAAATTATAACTTAAAACCTTTACTTAGAAAAAAGGAAGCAATTTTCTTAAAAGTGGTTTTAGTGATTTATATTTGCAAGAGGTACTCCTATGAACAAAGTGCATCTCTTGAATTTATCTTTGAAATCATATTTGTTCTGTTTGTAACTGATAAACCATAAAGAGCAGCTCAGATATCATAGCAGAGAAAATGCGCAACTCGTTACAACAATAAAGCCATTTAATTCCAATAAATACGTTTAGGGGATAAGCCATTTGCGAAATATGAGCTGCTTTTCATGTCCAATACTTAGATAACACACATAACTAATCATTGTGTTGTTGCTCGAGAGGTATTCAAATAGTATGGAATATTAGAGCCAGTAGATTAACCACTTTTTTGACAGTCTCCTTTATCCCTCTGCGTTTTCCTACAACGGAATTTGTATTGGTAATGCTTATCATGACTAACAGGAAGTAAATTAATATCTGAAGAATAAATATTAAGCTAGGACTGCGTATGAAGAAGGCCATATGATTTTAATACATCACATCTTTTGCACATGAAAAATCCTCTGGTGCAAAAGTTAGGCCTCAGAGTATTGACATTGAGGTTTTATTTATGGACACTCTTTAACTGCTATGGTTCTCAGTGTCCCATTCTGTGTTGGACGTGAAAGACCGCTTAATTTTGGTCAGAGAAATCTTTATATAGGTTTCTATACATTGGAACTATTCTATATGTCAAAAATATTAAAAAGTCTGCTCCTGACTGCAAAACTGACTCTTTTTATTTCTCATAGCAGTTTGCATGTAATTTTAACGTTTATTTTTGGTGGTATACACCGCAAAGTGAGGATATGGTCAGAGATAAGTAGGGCGAACTTCAGTAATATGTACGAGGATTGATGGTTTTATAGTTCCTTAAATGTACTTAATGAATTCTTATGATAATGTAGAGTTGGAAAAACACGAAGTGATGATTTCATGGTAACAAACATATTGAGACGTTGGGCTCGGCACTCAACAACGTACGGACTGGGACAAGCTTCTTCATACCATATGCCGTGCAGGTGACCAGGGAAACACATTCAGGGCCGGGCTGTCTTGCGGGACTGCTTCGTGTGATGACTGTCGACAATTGAGGCGGCAGAAACAAAAGGGGTGTCGGGAACGTTTGTGGGACGTATAACTGAGTCATTTCCGGTGTGCTCCGGTGTGTGGAACTGGAGAAAGGTCCATGTGACGTCATCCCCAGTATATAAGAAGGCCTAGAAGAACAAATTCCTTTTGAAATTGGATTTTCTTTCTGAATTATTTGAGCATTTAAATAACTTGAATAAAAGTCTTCAAGGGCGGGATGAAAATGCCATTAGCAAAAGAGAAACTTCATGGCTTTATAAAAAAAATTGAATTGTGGTCATCATCTACAAATCAAAACAACACAGTCTTTCATTGAAAAAGTCGGAAGCGAGATAAACATCAACTCATATATATATATATATATATATATATATATATATATATATATATATATATATATATATATATATATATATGGTATGAAAATGGTGTTAGATAATTTGAAAAAAGAATTGTGTCATTACTTCTCAGTGCAAGAGATATCAGATAGCACTGGGCAAAGATGGATCTTAAATCCGTTTTTAAATGCAGCTATAAATGAGGCAAATTTAGCAACTAAGCTCAAAGGGAATCTGTTGGAATTATCTGCAGATGGGATATTACACTTGGAATTCAAGTCTGAAAATTTGGATACCTTTTGGTTAAAAAGAAAAACAGAATACCCGGAATTAACAACTGAGGCTTTGAAGTGTTTGATTCTATTTTCTACCTCGTACTCGTACTTTCATCAATGACCCAAATAAAAGGTAAAATAAGAAATCGCTTAAATTTAGAAAATTATTTAATACTTAATGTTGCGAAAGCGGATCCATGATGGAAGAAATTGATTGAACAAACTCAAGCGCAACCTTCACATTAAAATGAGCGAGTACTCGAAGATTTTACTTTTTGTTAACGTGTTTGTATAAATATCGAGTATCATTTTGTTAACTTTTTCTTAATATATCTAACTTTTTAAAATTTGTTGGTTTTTTTACTGAGTTCTCTCGACCTCTCGCGGCCCTCCTACAGAGGCTTCGCGACCCCCCAGGGGGTCGCGACCCACAGGTTGATAAACACTAGTGTATACAATCTTATACGGAATCTTATGTGAACTCTTACCTTATAAACGATGTTGGAAGTGTCGCCCTGCCTGGGTCATACAAACATTGTATCTGCTTCTGTATCTGTAAAGTTTCTAATTTTATTCATCCCATAAGGAAAAATCACAAGTTGTTAGACCTGGAGAACGAAGTAGCTCTGTGAGCAGAAGATATCGAAACTCCTACTTGTGCTAATTTTCCGAGTGATTTATTCGGTAACTGTTCAAGATTCGCACCTATGTTATCTAGCTTTCACTCTATTAAAACTGTCGATCCAACTCGCACTTAAAATAACTTTTACATACGAGAATGTGGTGTTGCAATGATAATTGTCGATGTTAACAAATTATACATAGACTGATGACGAATGCTTGTGAGGTCGAACCCGTGCAGGCTGCTTCTAAGGTCAAGAATTATGCGAGCATCTCCAATACAATAAGTTACGTTTCGGAGAGTACACATGTCGCTTGAGTGGTCTTGGTTATATGGGTGACACGATATATGCCATTATTAAAGGCGAGATCATAAGCAAACAACGCAGAGACCAAATATATTGAAATTTTCTTTTCATACGGTTCAGTCAAAGGAAATTCCATCCTGGAAAGAAAAAACAGTTCCAAAAATTCACCATAAGAGGATGCAATAGTATTGTATGGGGTGTGAAAGGAAGCAAAATGTTACAGGTGGCTTTAATTCGACACAATTAGTACTCGTACAGATGATAATTACACTGTGGCTTAATATGCTTTCCTTGAACATGTTCCACAAACTGCTGTCTCTGAATCACTTTGCTCACTGCAGAACATAGCACGTCCGCATCTAACTGACTCACGCGAAGTGTTATGCTCTCCTTTGGTGTTTGCAAGCTATCCACGTTTCCGTGGTACAGATTGCTCTATAAATAACTGAATAACCAAAAATGACAAGGGGTAAGGATCTTCCGAATGGGAATGCACGACTGATGATGCGATTAATGGTTGAACGTCGGAGGAGGACTCGTTGCATCTCCAATTTTATTCAATGTGAGAGGGCGCTCCATGCTGCATAAACACGGTAGTGTGGATGCATCCACGTTGCTGGAGCTCTGGAATAACAAAATAGAACAGTATTTGCAGGTATCTCCGTACATGACGGTACAGGTCAATATTCCAGGTGGTGTGCATTCTTCAAAAAGTTCGGGACAATAAGGAACAAAGCAGTAAAGTTACTTCGGTGTCACTTGTCCGAGGTATCTCCTCAAGTCATGTGAATCCGCAAAAGACCAAACACAGCAATTGTATTTGTTGACAGTGCTATTCACGTAAAAGTGGGCTTCGTTACTACAAAGGATGTTCCAATTCCACCTTCATCCGAGTTTGGAAGAGTGGTGGAAACACCAAGCGTGCATCTGCAACCTTAACATGGAGTTGTACAACGTAACTAATCCTGTAAGTAAAAATTTTCAGTACTTTGCGCAAACATTTTCAAACAGTTGAATAGGGCATGTGTATTGTGCGGGGTACTGCCAGAGTACTTGCTGAATGCCTGCTCCACATTTACCTCCACCACAGCAGTTGTAAGAGTTTCCAGGTCTTCATTGCATTGCCCTGGTTGCACTCGTAAAGACCCAGACTATCGAATTGTGAGATCATCCTTTGCAAATGACATAGTAATGAGTTGACCATGGGACCTCTCCGTAGGTTCTCTGCATTGGGAATAACCGCAGTGCAATGGAAGTATTGCTGTTCATTTTGGTAATAAACCTTGACGAGCAAAGAATGATCACGTAAGCACAGCATGCCACGCACAAGTATATCCTAATGACCAGGGCCCGGATGTTTATGACCTAAAAATTTTAAAAATATGCAGACGCTTATGACCGAAGAAAATTAGAAAATACGACGATAAACATAACCTAAAATTTTTGGGATGCATTTCCGAAATCTTCAAAAATTAAATGCAGTTTAAATTAACATAATATTGAATATCTGCTTTTGAAATCTAGCACATTCAATAATAAACAAATAACATTAATTTTATTGTTTATTTTGAATTTATTTAATTGCTGAGTCCAGAGCTAACCCTCAGCTCTGCACAGAATGAAATAAATGTCTCATTTAGAAGGGCGATTACAAAGAAGAAGTACAAAGAAAATTACATACATCTTTCCCTCCAAATTCGCGAAAACATACATTTCTTCTAACAAATTTTACAAACAAAAACTAGGGGATATGAAAAATCGGTGTTTGGGATGACTGCAAGCACAAGTGCGAAACTGGAATAGAAATATGAAAATATGACAAAACCACGAAAATGTAGAAGAAAATATGACTTTAATATGGAAAAGACAAGAAAATGACAAAGGAAACAGGCCAAAAAATGACTTTGTTTTGCCCATGAGAATTGCATAATTTTGATCACCATTGATAAAATCGTACTTCGCTTATATTTTTCATGAAAAAAAAAAAACACCTACAAAAACTGACATGTCATGAACATCCGCGACCTGCTGATGACTGTATCCAAAGATATCACAATACTTACTGAAGTTACCGATGAGGCTTGCACCACCCATACCGCGCTATTTCGTCCTCTGGTGACAAGTTTTGGAACTATTTTTTCTTCTCACGATGGAATTTGTATTGGCTGAAACGTGTGCACCTCAAAGTTTAATTTAGTTGGCCTCATCGTTGGTTACTTCTGACCCCTCAAACATTTCACCTTAATTATGACCACCTTGAATGTATTTAAATATTTATATATCTTATATATGGTATGACATAGTTTAGAAGGCAGACAGAAATATACGTTTGCTGGAAACCAAACTTTTCAGAAATACTCGTACAATAGGTGGTAGGCCTTACCGCAGCAGGACCTCTTTGTGGATACGATAGACGTGAGCAGAACTGTGCTGCTCATATGGACAAAGTTAAGGTTCTGGTGAATTGTGTTTATGTTGATATCGCATCAATTTCCGTTAAACATTTAGTCGTATAAAGTGGTGGGAACTTCTGTACGATTTTTTCCACCAATAAGAAATTCTAACAAATAATAGGAGTAAAGGAAGACGTCACGTGATGGGGAAGAAATGCAAAAACTATGGCTATATCTGATATACACAAGTAAAGACACTCGCAACCTGGAAGAACCCAGAGGCAGACATGTAGCTTACAATTTGAAAGTGTGCTAATTAGTAATTTATAAAGTGGGAATATGCGACCTTAACGTGAAATGTGTGACGGAAAAGGAAGTTAGTCGTGAAATAAAAACTAAGACCAGACTATAAAATGTTTGTGCGGCCGAGATCGAACCGCGGTATTGGGGCATCGTTAGTACACATTGGAGCAACATGACCCAAGGTCTAGCCTTACATCCACGCAGCTCATTTATCTTTCGCTCTCTTTCCCACTACGAAGAAAGCTGCTGTCCAAAAGGACGCTCTTATGTAATCAAATCACTCTAGTGAAGCCGCTGAGAAAAATCCCTCCTTCTCCAAATACTAGTAATGTGTAACCTGCATGAGACCACTTACTAACCCATGAAATAGGCATGGAAGTGCAAAGGTAATCGCGAAGCACCTTTTTGCTATCCCTGATCTAGTGCAACTCTAATCACCAGGAGTGCTTGTTGCTTTACCCAGAGCATACTAGACTCCATCGCTATGAGTTCCAACCATTACTCTTATGTCAGGGATAATTCGTTCACTCAGATATAAAACTGCTCAGTAGAGCTACCATTTCATTATAGCACTTCTAAAGTTCCTTAAAAAGCCGAAAGTTTGACTTTTCGAACCATTTGCAGACCTGAAGAATTAGTAAAGATATGGGCCTTAAAAGGTTTCCTTTTGGCTACGTCTTGATGGAACATCTAAATAAGTGGTTTCAATTATTAATAAGCATTACATTTTCATTTGATGCTTTTCTTTTTTATCTTGAGCAATAGTGAATCATGCAGTGACATAAAGAGGCCCATGCGCATTACCCAGATCTACATTTGAATACTTTATTACAGCACATTTCTATAAGGTTTCCAGAATTTATATAAATACATTTTAAATCTTTAAATAAAATTATAAAAATAGAAGACATTTCCTTTCTGATATATTACTTAAAATGCTTATGAATTCTTGTCTGCCTTCTTTTATAGTAATTCATAAAATCGAAGAAACACTTTAAGTTATCTGAAACTATTCGGCCCACAGAATATTTTAAGCGAAATTGGAGGTGAAAATGTATTAGCTTCCAGCTAATTGAATGCAATAAAATTCATTATTTCAAACATGTTTGCTCTTATGTTTTAGTCTTTGGTAAGGTATTTAAATACAGAACGCTTGTAGATAACCATCCTGCAACAACAGATTCAACATTTTCTTTTGAAACTCGTTCAGAAATTAAAAAGTGAGGATTTCATTACCATATTTCATTAATCTCTTTAATTCTATTTTGAAAATTGTGAATAGCTATACCAAATGGAAACTCCAAGTAGTGTACAGTCTATATTAATTTTATTAGGAGAGAAAAGTGTGTGTTTGTCTGTGTGTGTGTGTGTGTGTGTGTGTGCATTATTGTTTTTCCGGGTGGGCGTAACAGGTAGTCTATGGGGTTGTCGTGTCGTCAAATTTCAATACTGTTAAATGTGACTATCAGTGGGTTTCTTCGGCAGCTTATTGTAAACATGACAGATGGCGAATGACTTTCAGTCCAAAAGGGCAAAAGGTGGGGCCCTTAACATTTTAACGTATTTTACTCATAGGTGTTGCCCCCCCCCCCCCCCGACTTAGCTGAACTTCATCAATCAGTAGTTTGATATTAAAAAACTTGGCAACCGTAAGTTTTAGAATATAACAAAGCTTAGCTATACTGCAAATTTTAGACACATCCCTTAAGCTTATTTGAAATTTCTATTATCAATCCCTAACGCCCTTTAGCCCATGTAATACAAAACTTTAAATACTTATATCTACTCTAGGAACAACGATTATTATAGGTCACCATATACCTATAAAAAATTGCCCTTACTTGATTTTCAACCTCTTATGTAGAAATCTGAAAAGCATTTTAGAACTCAACCAACGATCTGACAAAACTGACAGGTTGCCTCACAGCTTCCAAAGGCTACTCACTCCTTATTTTCAATCATTGGTACCTCGAGAGGTTTAAAATCATGTATAGCTTTCATTTTCCTCCTCCTGGACACAAATCGCTACACTTGAGATATAAGATATGACTACCACTATCGGACACCTTAAAAGCTTAAAATCCTCGTAATTTATTCCTTCACGTAGAAACTGACATATGGAAAGAATGTTGAGCACTGACACTTCAGGTACAAGTTCAGGCTATGGGACACTCATGACTTCCGGAAACTACCCGTATTCTTGTTTGCACCCCCCTTAGTACGGAATTTATGCGTTTAGAAAATAAGAAGCTGCTAGTGATAAATATTCACCAGAAATTTCAGTATACATACTCCAGCTTATAAGTTTAGAAGTTTCCGTTTCGATTCATGAATGGAGGGCTAAATTGTATTTAATAATGTTTCTTTCCAGGTATCCACATATTCTGAAAGCTTTAACCCGTGAACGAATTATTATTCCTGAAAAGGTTATAAAATTAGATGAAGAGGACGTTTTAAGTAATTACACGAAGAAAGAACTTAGGTATTATGCACCATTTGATGTCCTGCGAAGCATTTGTGGATCGCTGTGTTCAAGATACGCATCTCAAATTCAGAGATAGCTCATTAATGTTTGCATTCGTTCAACGGCGATACTCCAAAGATCCTCTGAAGGTTAACTAAATGCTCTCGCCCTAGTGTCTCTGAAAATCATACCACTTTAATAGATTAAAAACAGAGACACCCTGAAGGCCCTAATCTATTCTTACAGAGGTTGTATCTGCTTCTTTATAGGTCTTTGTTGCGCACACGGTGCGCTTGAGATGTAAAACGTTCTTTAGTATGTATGTATTGTTAAGGCAGGTTTCTTGGAACAGAACAAAGTAAACAAACAAAAAACTGTCTGCAGTTGCCACAGGGCTCTGGGAGTATTTGTTGTGCCATGTTATTTGAACTCCCGCCGAAGGTCACTAGCACCACACATGTCGTTATGTCGCACATATTCAATGAATTCATTCATTTACTGTTGCAAAACGTGCCTGGAAGAGGAGAATGCTAATTATAAAATCATTTTCTGTAGCGATATAGAGCTTAATATTCCTTATTTTCATCAGCAGTTGGTACATTTTAAGGATACATAAATATTAATAAAATCCATGGATGTACGAATAGAAATTTGAGAAATAGAACGTGGTTGGCAAAAGATGGAGTTTTGAAAGCTTAGGCATGATAGTCAAATAAATGTGTTAAATTGTTATGTTATACTAAGTCAAAGGTATCTCCTATATTAGTACATATTGCTCATATAACAAGTAATTTTGTATCTACCTAATGTTAATGACGAAAATTCTTGGTATAAAGGTTTGGAAGATAAGACAATAAGCGTTGGCAAGATAGAAAAACAACACTCAGGATCACTTTAATAAAGGACCTTTATCATAGGGAAACTATACATGACGCACAACCTTACATTAAGGCCTGCTGGAAAGCAAGTATAGACAACCATTCCATCAACAGAGTTCAAAGATTTTTCTGCATTGGACAGGGAAAATTAATACTGCCGGTTCATAGAAAATTGATAGACTCATTCAACCTCTAAATTCGAAAGATCTGGTCTGCACAATGAAAATGTATTTTAGTAACTACTGGTGCAGATGGGTCACGTGATATAGTATAAATAACGCATCAGGAAAAACATATCTCAACTGCGAGAAATGCAGGCAAGAATGTCATATTTTAATGGATGTATATTTTTCAGAAAAAATTTTTTTTTAAATTATTTTTTATAAGTTCACAATTATATAAAGAGAATGAATTATATTTCACAGATCAGTGGTACTAATGGAGGAGACATGAAGTTTAACCCATCCCCCTGTTTTGTTCTTCGGTTTGCCTACCGCCCAAAGAACTTTTATTCTCTTAGCACTGTGTCGCCGTAAAGTCCGACCACCGGCAACAGACAGTGATGCAGGGGAAAAGTAGGAGAGTGACACCGCGTGTCACAAATTGGCCTCCCTGCTTTATATTAAAAACTGAGGAATCTTTTTTATTCATGATACTAAAATCTCAAAGATGTGTTTCAAAACATATTCTGTACTCGTCTTTTGAGAAATAACGAATATTGAAAATATGTTTGCATTGACGAAGATGCATGAAAACTTTCACTTTGTCCTTAAATACATCGGAGTTAAATATTAAGCTTGATAATTTATTCCAAGTTGCTTTTTGAGTTATGCTGTCCTGTAATATGCACAGGCATATAAGTCCCCTTTGTTAAAGTTCTTTAGGTTTAGAGGACCCCATCACGTGTATTTCCGGTAAAATATCGATATCGATTTTTGGATGGATTACAATGAATCATCCATTTTAGAAAACTAAGCAGAATGTAAGCTAAATACACTTTAAAATAATGTTAGATCTCCTAAGGAGTACGAAAAGGTAAGGGGTGATTTTAAAATTTGAAGCAACTAATGTTACGAGATTTAATTTTGTAAGTGGAAATAATTGGTTGGTTTGTCTGTTCATAACGAAATGGAGTATCTAGAAACTCTTTTGTAGAAAAAAAAAAGAGTGCATTTTATTCATAGTAGACCATCTGGAATTCCCAACACAAAGGGACACTTAATCCATTAATTATCCTTAAGACACGTTGCACATGAAAACTGCAGTTTCACGTACGCAACCCTGCATGAAGCACCTTTCTTATCTTTATAAATGTGATGTTGAACTACTAGAATAGTAGAACGCACAGTGGGAAATACTGCGTATTCCGACATACAGATGTCCTTTCAGCCACAACTGCAGAAGAGCATCATAAAAATACTGTTTTCCAACAGTTTGTAACTGCCCATCATTTTGCACAGATTGCGGCTACCTAGATACCACACTTCAACCGGAGTGGATTGGTAGTGAATGTCAAAGATTTGAGTTCCATCTTGATGACGAAGAAATGTGCACGTCACTTTTGATTCCAGTTCTAAATCTGATTCTCCGATAAATCTTCTCGCAGCTGCTACATTACTGAACTGTGGGCGGGTACGAGAATAAACAACACCAGCTAGGTTTACTGATAAATTTAAAGGAGGCTACTAATCTATTTGCAGTGAGTAGCTGACTGTTTGAGGTTCAAGAATCAAACTGTTTCTGAATCTTGTAACTCGAAATTGTAACTGTTGAATTATATCTGCTCATTTCTGACGTATCCAGACCTTACGATTTAAAAATGACTGTTTTTGTAATAATAATAATAATAATAATAATAATAATAATAATAATAATAATAATAATAATAATAATAATAATAATAATAATAATAATAATAATAATAATAATAATAATAATAATAATAATAATAATAATAATAATAATAATAATAATAATAATAATAATAATAATAATAATAATAATAATAATAATAATAATAATAATAATAATAATAATAATAATAATAATAATAATAATAATAAGAAGAAGAAGAAGAAGAAGAAGAAGAAGAAGAAGAAGAAGAAGAAGAAGAAGAAGACGACGACGAATCAGTCTCTTGCACTGACTGCTAAATTTATGCAACCCGTGCGCGGGGTATAAGTGCCATGACTGTAGAGCACGAAGGGAAAACGCGTTTTAGAAATACACGCTCTTTTATAAAATTAAGTGCTGCCTCATCACTCTCCACTAACGTTTCTACTTATACGGTCCAGTCCTAAGCAGCATCTAAAACGCTAATGCTAGTTAATCCAAAGAATTTAATTTCCTTTCTAATTTTTGGAATATTATCCTACATGCCTAGCAACGTTTGCACAGCTGAACGTTATCAGATTTCAGGAACGCCTTGGGCTAATTGCATCCACTGTCTGCCTCCTACCAAATGCCATTTTCTCAACAGGGAAATTAAAATTAAAAAAGAAATACCCTCCAGTACTGGAGGGTGGGACATGGTCAGGGCTCCAAGCCCTTCCGGCCAGTTATGCGGCCTTCTCAACCTGGGGCCGCTACTCAATACGCAAATTGCTTAACGATTTCATGACATAATCTTAACTCATGTTTGTACATTACACATTCATTTTAACATACGAAAATTATGTACTGCAATATTTATCTCCCTATCCTTTAGTTTTAAAAATATTAATCTTACCCGTCAATAATTAATTCCGCTATTAAACTTCTCTGAGTATTTCACGCCTCGAGTTTCTAGTACAAATATACCCCAACAACCTGTATAAAGAGAACCTTTATTTGTGTGTGTCAACCGAGCAATAACATTAAAATAAATAAACTATAAACGCATTCAGCATGCATTGTTCTACATCACATCTACAAAACTAGGTAAAGTGTTTAGTGCAGTGTTGCATGGCTCGCCGGGAGTTCTGTATGAAACAGCACAGTGGTGGTAATGGAATGCACTAAGAAAGAAATATGGTCCTTTGGTTCGTATCTAATACACGTTTTCCTGAAAAGAAAGAAAAGATTTTCGATCATATGTAAATTGCCTGTATAATATATCGAGAGAGCAGGTAGGGAAGGGAAAATAAACTGTACCAACTCAGGTAAGCTGTATTTCTTTCAATGTAGGTTGTGAAAAAAGAACAATGAATTAGAAAGGCAATACATAATTTAGGGGTTTTGGAAACTGGATGCTGATTTTCTGAAAATAACCTTTGCACTTTCCTTCATTCTTATAAAACGTTATATGCCTTTGTAAAAGTTTGAATCGTGGAGACGAAAGTTTATGTAGGAACAATTTAGAGGCCATTAAAATATACACAATATACTTGTTCATCCCTTAGATATCTTCGAAATATTCCAAATAGTATTTTGGCATTTGCTCAAATTTGTGTCGTCTGATGGAATGCGTTTGGTGGCTTGCAATTCCTCGTTCATTTTCCACTTCAAAGCTTGCTTCTTTTTTTCTGCACTCTGTGTTTATGCCACACATTTCTTAATTTAAAAGCTATTTCGGATAAGCATTTATGTTGAAATAATGAGAATTGGAGAATGTCTTTATTTGTATTGTAGTATATATTAATAATAAATTAATCAATTTTGTAATGGATGGAGAAAGTTGTACGCAGGGTTCTTTCTAGAAGTCGTGTAGATAGCTTTTTTTCCTACAAATTGGCCGCAATTTTAAGGGTTTTTCCTCTCCTTGTTGGTTTTTATAATTTTCCTTATTTTTCTGTATTTTCTTTTTTTTTTCCGTCTTATATAATTTCCCCTTGTTTTTGCGCAGGTTTTTGTCCAACATTGGTAGTTTTAACGTCACGAAATGCCAGAGGATAAGCTCATAGCGAGCGTCACAATAGAGACTGGCTGCTTGGTGATCTAAGGAACAAAAGCTACCTTATGTTCATCCCAAATAGTGAGAAAAAAGGCGAAAATGAAAAACTGGAGTAATGCAGTTTCTCCCAATCGCGATTCGAAGTAGATCTCGCAGCATTAGAGGAAAGAAAGCTATCCAATATTACCATGTAGGTTAATTTATGTGTCTATTACTTTGCAACAGAGATGTTTCCAGTTTTCTAGCAACGTGAAGTTCTGACTTCTGGCCTAAATAATTCAAACAGAGCCGTTTAAGCAGTTCTGATAGTTTGTTGCAGAAGGGAATTCACCTAAAATAAACCCCAGTTATATGTAAGGATATGCATATTTATGTAACTGCTTATGGAAACTTACTGTGGAATATTTAAGATATTGTTTTTTCCTTTTCGCAGGCAAATTAAATCACGTATATTGAACATGCTTGTCTTAGAGCCTGCGGCCCCTAGTTCGGGTTGGACAAGTTATCAGGATGTGGCTTTTTTATGTTTCCTTTGCTCTTAAACGATAGATATCGGGTAACATAGTATGAAACCAGAAACTGGACTCTTATTGTTATCATTCTCAATAGTGTATATACTCCATTCATAACCTCTGATGTTCCAAAGACATGCACTAGTAAAATTTCTAACGTCTGCATTTACTATCAGATGTTAATACATTTGAGGACTATAATGCGTGTTGTACAATTATATGCCTGTCAAATTTCATTTAGCTGCAGATATTAACTTTAAAATATTTAAATTCAAATAATCATACAGATATTCCATTAAGAAACACGGTGGTTTGCTTGCTGTATTGGGGAGGAAGTTTCATTTTCCATGTACATTGTATTTAGCCATGCAGTTATGTATATAATTGTGCATAATATATACTACAAGTACAACTAGGTAACAAAGGATCTCAACATTACGGCCAGTAGTTGGTCTATTATGCCTATGTGATTCCTGGGAGGAAGAAATAAACTGAAGAACTTCAATAGTGAGCTTGATCTGGTGGTGGCAGACATAACACAATCAGTACTCCAACGTTTCTAGATAGTATACCACAGCCGCCACTTAAATACCACCCATTTCCATGGACAGCTTCGGGAGGAATGTTCCGATTCCAGGGTAGAAACCTCTTTCTAAAAGACCTCGGCTCTTGGCCGAAGAAGCAAATTAAGTAAGCTGGAGTAAGGGACAGAGCATTTTGTGGCAGCATATACCTAGCGACCAGAGAAAACTAAGGAAAAGCATTTGTCATGGTGGCGGGCCATGGGGTTTGAACTTGCCACATCACGATTACTAGCCTCAGACGCTACTCCTGAGCCCTCTTACTCGGGTAAGTGCACGTAACATTCAAATTTGATTGATTAAGAGCCACCATGACATGCCGAGTCTTAAACAGCAGTACATGCTTATTTCATGCGTTCCAATGCTAACGCATACTTAGCACCAAACCGGAAATGACATGTTGGGCCAGATTTACGTACAAACCAAAACCAATGTCCTTCATTAGTTGAGCATACCTCTTTCGGAATAGCGAAACAAGGTCAAAGGGCGTGCGGAAGAGGGTCAGCACCTCAGGCGTTAAAGTACAGTTATTATTGCAAGCTCTCCTTAGTGCGCACCAGTGTATAAGCTTTTCAGCAATTTGTACGTTTTAATTGCCGTGCGAAACAAGAAGTGTGTGTAACTAAAAGTACATTAGCAGAAGATAAATGGAAACTTAAGAAAATTTGAGCTGCAGAAGGATCCAGGTGTGCGATGTGTGTAATTTATGACTTCAGAAACTCGTATTGCTTTATTTCTTGTCAAGTATGCCTTATTTTTTGGTTATCTATTTTTAATTATTGTTTTTGTATTTTGATAGGCAATGGTATTCAAATATTTTAAATAGTTGAATTTTCAAAATGTTATAAAATGTTCATTTCGTATCTGTAAAACTAAACCGGCTGCTCAGCATGATTAACTGAAATAAAGTAGTATTTTATTACCTGACAATGTGGACATTAGTCATATGTATAATATACTCTTGAAACAAACTTTAGAATTTAGTACTGAATTACTTCCCTTCCAAAATCACTACATGATTACATAAGAAAAGGGTAAAATACATACATCTGCATTCAATCGAAACCCGTCAGCATCTAATCGTACCATCCCAGCGATTGGTTTAGTTGTGCCCTCCCCATTTTTTACCACAGTTTCCCTTGAATGCAGAATATACATTTTAACGGAATTCAATAGTGCGATATTTGGTTCGATAGGTTAGCCACTCCTATCGTTCCTTACACCTCATTGTCATAAAACCCGATATCGAAGCCAAGTAGTATTGACATTATTATCCATTTAGTTGGGAGCACAATTCATTGAAAATAAATCTAGAACCAAGAAAAGGCAAAACCTAGGTGAGATAAACCTACATGAGAAAGAATACGAAACAGACACATTCTAGGAGATAAAAAAATGGCAGCTTATTTTTGATCTCCATTTTCCGCAAAGTTGATTTTTCATAAGAGGTGGAATCAGGACTGAAAAATTCAATGCCATAGCCGGATTTGAATAACAAATCTTTCACTTATCGGGCGGCTGCTTTAACCACTAAGCTACCATGGCAAACTTGCCAGTATGACATTAAATTCCCCAGCTGATTCGTTGGAAGATCCATGGATCAAATTCCGGCTATGGTATTGAATTTTTCAGTCCTGATTCCACCTCTTAAACATTGCGCGCACACGGCTTGTGTGTTTAAAACACCATCAGTAAGCTTGTTGGCATAAATAAATAATAATTGATTTTTCATACTTCAAGCGCACTTTTTTCCAAGACTGCTTAAGATATTGGCATGAAAATGTTGCTGCATATTTGTTAATGCAACTTAATGAACTAACTAAATGAGTTATAATTATACATATTATGACACACGCTACAACTTGTTTGTGCAAAATTTGAACTGTGGGTTTATTATTATCTCAAATTATACCTTGTATCAATGAAGAAAGAAATATCGGTCCTGTAGCATGAGATTTTTGCAAGAAAATTGCACCAGAAGTTCGATGTTTCAGTTTTTTATTTAAGGATACTTGGTGTGCTCTATAACCCTTTTCCGCCAAGTATGCGAACATGTGTTTATTATACTATACTCTAATACACTAATAATTACACTATACTTACTCCAAATTCAGTTTATTGTGATGATTAGTAGTTGCTAATTATTTTTAGTTATTAGAATAATCTAGCCTCACTGAGGCAAAATCACTTCCCGGTGTTCTTAAATTAAAATGCAGACTCTATGTCAATGAAGTAGTACAGTGTTCCAAGGAGGCTGTTACTTCTAAATCGCTTATACTCCAACAGACATTATTAATGTCATATAGCTATCAGCCAAAGGAGGGAATTTTGATACTGAAGCGCAAGTCGCCTACTGTGCTTAACGGGGTCTCTAACGCCTCCAGATCTTACATTTTAACGCCGGTATCACCCCCTCCGCCAGACCTACATCTCCCCGTGGAGAGAGAGAGGTCTTTCTGAACGCCAGGGAAGACAGACCCATAAAACCCTCTAGCGCCATACACTGTCCAGTGTCCTGATAAAATGGCAGGAAATGTTCGTCTTATTATTATAATCCACCAGAGTTCCACAATGGGGCGGGGAAAAGCTCGTAGTTTCTGTAGTTTGCAGCCCTTGAATGAGCGGGATGGCTCAGGTGGTAACTACAGTGGCCAGCATTCGGAGGTCGCAGGTTCGATTCCCGTGTCCGGCCTTAGGTTTTTCGGTTTTCCCCGGGTTACGCAGAGGAATGCTGGGAAGAATATTTACCTTCCATCCCCGAGCTTTATTCTCTTTCATTTGATTCTCTCTATCCCGTCTTTTCAGGGTTCAAAGCGTCAGAAGGGTCGCCGGTAGGATGCTCCATGGTTGAGATTGCGCTCTGGAAATACTGTTCGGCTGAGGGGAGGCGCTTTGTTAGGCTAGTCGCCGCCAGGAAGGCTGTCTACCCAGCCGGACCTGGATGGTGGCACCGCCTTATGGGGCGGTAGGGAACTCAGTCGGCCTGAAGAACTGCCTGCATCTGTTAGGTACCCATCGTACTAGCTCTGCCTGCAATGCGCTCTGGCCGCTAGTAGAGTACTCTCACGTATTCTTCCTCCCGGGATCTGACGCACAATGTCATCGGCAGATGTGCCGGAATCTCCACCGTAACCAGACAGACTCGAATGAATGTTCCCGACGAATGACGAGGGAAAGAGAAAACGCACGGTCAGCGATTCTCTGGTAACATATGTGGTGTTTTAATGAGTGCCCTGTTGCTGACAGTGTATATCTGAAGTAGCTGAAATGAGGCTATGTTTCTTCATGTAAACTGAAGGAAACTCAGTTGCGTTTGCCAAGAGCACAGACGCCGAATCTTCAAGTGTTAAGAGGTTCTAGCATGCATTATGAAAGTAGATGCACAAAACAGAAGTAAACCTGGATAGTTTATTTCTATCGAACTAAATTTGCAGAGGCAATGTACGAGACCGTGCTTATACACACGATATTTATTACATTCATGCAATAAGATTTCGATCCGATCCCACTAAATAAACGAATCGGATCCAGTGGGTGAACTGCATTTGAATCCGCGTTTCCATGTGGTATTCAATCTGAAGAAAGAACTCAAGCCGACTTGAATTCGCCGTGGAAATGTAGTATATGATACTTTCTTTGTCCTAAGTTCATTTGTTTAATTTCCATAATCTCTGCTTTGATTCTCTTATGCAGCGAGAAAACCTACAATTTGTGGTTCATATCCATTTTACAACCTCAGATTTCAAGCAGTTATTGTTAGTATAGTTTGTTATTCATCTGTCCGCTTCTGTTTGGAGTAACAACGAATCAAATATTACGTGCTTTGCAAACATATGCTAAAGAAAAGGTTTCTACTATGATTATTGTGATTGTGCAAGAAAAATACGAAGCAGAAAGGGACGTTTTCCTCATTTGCCGAATACAATTCGGAAAAGCTAGTAGACGGTTTTCTGTAATTAATTTCATCTTTAAAATCATGTCCATTGTCGCAAGATAATTATTTCAAAACCCTTTCACTCCAAAACAGGTGGCATGATTACAAACTTGAACGTGGTTCATTTAAAATGCTTAAAATGTATCAGGATTTCTAATATTGGAGATAATTGCTTTTCTTCTGATTAAGTTGTCTGTGCTCCCTAGGAATTCCTCAGGACTCCTAGGGTGGTTTATCACTGATTTTGGAACCAGGAAATTGATAGATCTTACATCACTCAGGAAAACAAAGTATCGATAATTCAGTTGCTATATTCTATTATTAGTGTTATTAATGTAGCCCATGAAATGAAACCTCCTTAGGTTAACTCCTAATAATATAAAGAATTATTTAAAGTAAATCAAACTTTTCGCAAACCCATAAAACTACGTGTATTTTAGTTCATAGAGTCCTAGGTTACAGAGAAGAACGATTTGTTCTGCTACGAAAGACAGCAAAGCTTTAAGTATTCCTGACTACATTTCTGCCAGTTGAACAAATGCTAGAAAGATGCCCGTTGTTTGCATTGCCACTTAACGAATTCATTTACTGTCCTTTATTTGCGTCAAACACCAAAGCATAGTTAAGAGTCAAAACTTTCCTCACAGAACTTTGACCTTTGAATCCTCTGCAGCGAAGAAAACAAAGTATAAATATTCTTTGTAATAGCATGGAGATTCCCAGGGTAATGCATAGCGGAGTCGTGAAGGTGAACAAGGATCCCCTCTACCGGAGTAGCAGTAAAGTGCTAAAATTATAGTGTCTTGTAAACCTATTATTCAACTTCCGTATTTCTTATAACGATAAGAATTTTGGAGTCCAGGCGCCTTACGCAGTTCTGCAATAGCGCGAGGGTAATTGTTGGTTGGTAAACGTGAGTCCGGACACAACCATTGGCACTTCCATTGTGTTCCGTGTTGTCCAGGGCTCTGTATAACACTACAGCAAAATAACGCGTAATATCATTGGAGGAGCACAGTGAAATCTCTTGTTCACAAGTAGAGTGGAACAGAGGCAATTCTTATCTGAATCAGCACATTACAATTTAGTGGTAATAAAGGACCAGGAAACACGATGTTCATGAAATACAAAACCAATCAGCTCATAAAAATGTGTGGTTTCAGTACAGCCTACATCCCTGTATGAAGCTACTGTCATTTGAGATATGTTTACTGTTGAAGATCTGAAAATCTAACATAAATGTACCAAATAACAAGTACCTATATTCAAACAAATGCTTTACGGGTAGGCATTCGTTGTGCGAAAGCCTAAAGTTAGCAGTGCACAGAGCGCTTCTTTGTAACGACAGAGTAGCCGAGGTCGTTAAGACACGACTTGGTTACCAGAAGGTTCAAAAAGCACTAGGACCACTCTCCCTCGCTGCCATTTTTCTCCAGGGTTCCTGTAGTCCTCATAACTGGTAAATGTCAGCGATGTACCTAGTCTTAGACCTGAAACCCTCCTTCCAAAACTTTATTTTCCAATTAACATTTGATTTCATGTATCATTAGTGCCTAACGCCTGTGCTGCCAAATGAAATAAGGACAGGCTTTAAACACCACTTAATAAAACGTTCTGTCATGCTGATTGAAACAGAAAAGAGGTCTTATTCCTTACATGACACGACACGTTAATAACCTAAACATACCAAACAATTCGTTAACGTTATCACACTCTATAGAACTTTCCTGCAAATATTTTCTTCCATTGTACACTCGCTTCCTTTTATGCCGTCACCACAGCTTCGGGAGGCATTCTACTGACCTTAAGATGTGTTTTTTTTATTTTTATTTTGTTGTTTAACGACGCTGTCAATTGCCAGGATCACATCAGCGTCGCCGGTGTGCCGGAATTTCGTCCCGCAGGAGTTCTTTTACATGCCAGTAAATCTACTGACAAGGAGCTGTCGTTTTTAAGCACACTTAAAAGCCTGGGCCGGGTTTGAACCCGCAACCTTGGGATCAGTAGGCCAGCGTCTAACCAACTGAGCCACCCAGACCGACCCTTAACATGTGGAGTATGTACATCAAGGAAGAGTAGGTGTGCGTAACTGTTTACTTTCTCGTCGTGTTTTACGTGCACAATTCCAGATTAGTCATATGTGAATAAGATAACTTTGAATAATGAGCTTTCCACTCATAATTCTTCCCCGATGCACGTCCACAATATTTGCATGCATCACGTTAACAGTGTTGACTCTATGACTCTATGACAACTTGCGACCGAAAGGCGATCCTTTATGCCTATGTCCTTGACGGGGCATCCCCCGGGAGGATGGATGAAACGAATGGATCCGAAGGGCGGCGGGAACGTTGCCACGACAGAGGAGAGGGCAGGATCCCTACATTCCCCAGTTAGAAGCACCCTGGTGGCGGCTGGTTCAGCCCGATTCCTCTCCCACCCCTTCGGGTTCGTACTCCCTTCGGGACTCGGAAACTGGCTTCCCCATGGGCTTGTACCGTCCCATGAGAAGCCCGGAAACCAGTTTTATATTATTATTATTATTATTATTATTATTATTATTATTATTATTATTATTATTATTATTATTATTATTATTATTATTATTATTATTATTATTATTATTATTATTATTATTATTATTATTATTATTATTATTATTATTATTATTATTATTATTATTATTATTATTATTATTATTATTATTATTATTATTATTATTATTATTATTATTATTATTATTATTACTATTATTATTATTATTATTATTATTATTATTATTATTATTATTATTATTATTATTATTATTATTATTATTATTATTATTATTATTATTATTATTATTATTATTATTATTATTATTATTATTATTATTATCATCATCATCATCATCATCATCATCATCATCATCATCATCATCATCATCATCATCATCATCATCATCATCATCATCATCATCATCAACATCGCCATCATCATCAGCATCATCATCGTTGTTGTTATTACTATTATTATTTTTATTGTTATCTTTATTATATTGTTATTTTTTCGTATTCTCCGAAGAGTGAGGAAGAATTAAAGGCAAGGACAAATGGATTCTGTTTGAACGAAAGACTAAAGCATGTTGTTTCCTTAATTTGACTGTGAGTACGCAATATAGGACATAATTTGATTATGTGGGACCTAAATATATACCTAGCGCACAAGAAGTAAAAAAGGAGGTGGTAGGAATTTGGGAACATCCCAAATATTACATTTATACTCGTAGATCCCGCCGTTTCTAGTAGATGACTTTAGTTCTCAAAAGGAGACACTCAGATGTTTCTAGCACATGAATTTTGAAAACCTGAGATAGCCTAAATACAGGTCTTCCGGATGTGAAATGCATTAATGTGAGTAAACTGAGCTGTATGTTAGAGCAGCGCTGTGCTAGAGTGCCGGCTTCTAAAACTGAAGTTAGGCTGTTCAAATACCAGCGTATTTTTTTTTCTTCTTTTTTCTTTTCTTTCCCTTTCTTTCCGGATTCTATCTAAAACGGGAAAGCTTGTTTTTCAGATCTCCAATTTTTTACAACATTCCAAAGTATAGGATACAATTATATAGTTAACTGAAACGCTTTCATTTGACAGGTATAAACCAATTAATACTCATTTGCAATTGAATAGCTGATTACAATCAAATGCAAGCAAAACATTACTTTCACGTTTATCTTGTGCTTCATACTATTTCCACTGATACAAGCTTAGAAAGTTAAAATTGTTATTAATCTGTTATGCTAGAGTAGTATGATGTTAAAATCGTACTTCCATTACTACTACCACTAGTGTAAGTTTTGGTCATAACATTTGTTTGTCAAGAGCCTAAAGCGAATATGATAATTATGTAATTTAGTGTTATAGCTATCTAAACAATTTATTTGTAATAATTGCTTGAAAAAAGAAGCATTATAGCAGCAATTATTATCCTTAAATAAATTAGCAAACGTATCGGCTGACGTAAGTATTTCAATTGTATAAATGCCCTATGCTAAAGATGCAGAGATATTTCTTCCTTAATCCTCCCTCAATTATTAAAAATCCGGTCACTCACCTACTGCTTAGGTAGACAAGGCCTTTGACCTCACACAACGTTAGCTCCCCCAAGCTGGGGATGACCAAAGAGCGCATACGCGACTCTTTCTTTTGAAACGTTAGCCCAGTTTCTTTTATGAGTGATAGTGCCTCAAACAAAGAGGGGCTGAAAGGCCGACAGTGTCCAGAACAGTAGACAGAGACGCAGACAGGGTTCCCTAACGGACGGCTGATGTTTTCATCACCAAGCAGCATCCTTAGAATTCGCTCACCCGGAGATCTGGGTTAAACCGAACGCCGCATGCCTGTACGTCGAGCGCTCTCTAGCCGCTAATCCATCCCTCCAGCCCTGAAACACGAAAAGGGAAAGAAAATTACGGTATTATATACTTCACCCCAACATTCGCCTACCAACCAGGGAAAACCTAAAAGAACTTAAGATTGTCAGACTGAGCGATCCATTGGGAATCAAACCGGGGACCTTTCGAATACGAGCCCTAACCGTTACCTGAGCTATTTCTTTCGGTTCAGTCATGCATATGGGCTCTAAAAGCGCCTTGCAATCTCTTCCAAAGAATCATACCGAATGAAGGAACAGCATACAAGCTGTACTAAACGTTAACTTGGATAAAATATGATTTGTCCAATACGTCAACAAACTTTACTCCATAGATACAGAAAAACGAAGCTCGAAAATCACAATGTATAATGAGCCTATTAAATACGTCTCGCTCGTTGAAGAGATTCCAAAGAAATGAAGCTGTCAGTGATAGTAAAAGAAAATCTACTTCCGTTAGACTAGTTATGTTAGTCACGGTCGTTTTGCCGAAGAGTAAGCTACCTTATAGCACAACGCATGCTATTACTACACACGCTCTTTACAGCAGCAGAAGTAAAATCTGTGTTCACTTTGCGGACACAATACTGAAAAACAATGTGCAGAAAATTGTACAGCAGAAAGCACTACCAAGATAAGCCTTTTGGGGAAGGAACAAGGGCTTACAGAATACTTTTACTCCGCTACATGCGTCAACACTGGACTCATATTAGTCTCCGATTTGTTAGACGTGTCCAAGGCCTGTCGGATGTAAACAACTGGCGCTCTTGCACAATTCTACAATGATGTTAGCATTACTACATTCAAAGCGAAGCATTTATTAATTACTGTCCAAGTATATCTCCAAGATACTGAAGCTTTAGTGTAATAAATGAGAATTTTCCATAAACCAAAATGAAATCACTATCTACTGGAAAAGTAAAATAAACCTATAGGGTCAACCTTTTGTCTTATAATACTGCATAGACTGAGATATATTTTGTTCAATGAAATGTAGGCAAATTAATTTTAGGAGTACTAATACTGGATTCTGGATGACCATTCTTAGTCCTTCACCTCAGTGAAAATATGGGATAATTCAAGGTCATATCTTAAAAGAAAATGATGCATATTAGTTCTATGCTGCTTACCTCGCGTTCTTTGTAAAATTTCAAGGCCGTGGGTTGGAAAGATAATGTTTCAGTAAGAACAGTTATTAATAATGCAATGGTGTTATGAAGACAAATATTCATCATGAAAAACAGTTGATAGGCATTCATACTTTAGACATTTGTAAATTATCTTCAAACTCAGAATTTAAAATTATTATCTTATCCTAAAATGGACTTGAGTATAATAACACACAGCTCTGCAGTCACTGCTACTGGCTGCGTCATATATTCAATACCGGTTTTGTAGTGAAGCTTACTGGCAGCTACAGTAATAGCGAACGCTCGTCTTGTTCAGTACAAAGAGTATAGCACAGGATGCGCACCTAATAGTTCCTCATTGTGTGACAGCACTCATTAGTTGAGACTGTACGTACTCAATTGGCATGAGTTACATTATGATTAGATAATGAACATTTTTCATAAGGTATACATTTCAAATTGTTAATCTTCATGCAGCACTCCTATTACTGTACTGCATCTGCGATCCCATGCTCCTAACCTCGAAATGCTTAGAGTGGTCTTCCTGCTCCACAAGTTTCTGCACATTGTTTTTTTCACACGCTGAATATCTATGCTCCTTATTTACTATATTGAAGGTATTTTACTGCTGGGTCCCAAAATTGTGCATTTAAATATCATAAAACTTGTGAAAACAGAAGTTATCATCGCTTACCGAAGTACTTGCTTGTAATATGCCATTTTACCACAAGCTTATTGCATTATTGTTATCACAAGGAGGGCGGTAGTTTTTCTGTGCGTATATTTTTATGTAGTGAATGGTTTCTTCATTATATCCACAAAACAAGCGTGATTATCATTTCTGCATTTAGGATCATTTGCTATACACGTTATTGTTCAAATTTTCCCAGGTTCGAAGACAATGACCTACTTAGCTCCAGATGTACGATTTTCGAAACTTGTCATGCAACTGCGTCATTAATACGACTTCTTCCCTCCCAATATTCAGTCCTTGATGATAATGGCACAGTTTTATTTACTTCCATTGAATTTTTTTCCACCAAATTAAAGTTTATATAAAGCCTTTTGGAGTTTCGAGTTATCCAACAGTTCTAAAAAAGAAGATAAATGGGTGCAACCGTGCATGCCTAAGTACTCTGGGTATATATCTGGGTATGAGCTATACAAAGGTCGATCTTGTGAATTATGAAGTGGAGGAAACTGTAACTGCTCGCTTATGGATAATTCATAATATTTATAATGGATAATATTCTCAGTGTGTTGTTTTCTTTCTCAGTTAAAGAAAAAATTAATGACAAACTCTCCAAGATATAAGCTCAATTTATTATTTCGACTATATGACTTGCTGTGATTGCTAAGAGATTTTAAAGCATTGATACGCAACTAAAATTAATATTCTTGATTAGCAGCTTTACTGACATTTAAAAACACATATTTTATGCAAAATGGAACACCTTAAATTTATGAGTCATACTACACGCTAAAATAACCGCAGGCAACCATCTAAACGACTTAGTTATAAAAATATGACAATGTTTATGGCACCCTAGACCACGATTTGTTTTTAAGGTTCTACATCGACAAACTGGTAATTACAGTAGTTATGGTGCCTTGTTTATTAGAAGGTTTAGAGAAAAAACAACATAAATTTTGTAACCAATGACTGATTTTTCCACAAATCAGTCCTGACCCGAATTACCTAGATGTCGATGGGCCCTTAAACTCTACACACTCACTCAGTACTAATTTGAGAGATACGGTTCGTGATAATCTTCAAGTTCCATGTTCAAATTTGAATTCTGGTGTTCATTCGACTTTTCATTTTTGAGCTATTCTGTGCACACAGCACGTGCACACACACGCACACACACTATGATTATATAGGCATTATGTGTACCAAAGGCTGAATATAGTGAATAGAAAATGAAAATGTCATAGTAAATGTCTTGAAAGTTTACCTAGGGACACCGATTGACTACAGAATACAACTTAAGCTTCATATACTCCGGTAGCTTCACTGCAAAGTGTTTTCAGCATCGATCTGCTTACTGAACGACGTAATGCATTTTACAATATCTTTATTTCATACATGTTTTACGCTTCATTAATATTACGCAATTTGAATGTTACCGCTAGGATATCGAAAATCACTCCCCATAGTCGCTGAAAAGCATATTTGTTGACTGCCTGATGATACGCACTGAATTTGTTCATTAAGATGGGTCTGCAGTAATCTTTGTAAGCTTGATATGTGTATTTTAAGTCTTCTCAACATCATTAGAAGTCTTCCAAGTAGAAATGAATTGACTGAATAGTTGGTTAAACTATGAAGTCCGGGACTTCAGGTACTTAAGGTATTTTAAGTCTTCATTAGGATATGTTTCTCATAGGAATTTGAAATCCGCTTGTGGTTTACCGGAAACGCTGCAAGTCAGTAGTGAATTTAATGGCCCGACTGCAGGTTACCATTATAGCCCAGTTGGTTACAACCGCACAGAGGCCGGGAGATCAACGGTTCAAATCCCGGCTATGGTGTTGAATTTTTCAGTCTGGTTCTAACGGTTCAGTTTACCAGATTCTTTCATATTTTTTTTACTATTTACAAGTTTTAAAACCTTTTACAGGCTTGAAACCTTATTAAATGTTTTTGATGACTTTAGAGATGTGTGACATTGGAATGTCGGGGGGAAAAAAAAGAACACAATAGTGCAGGAACCAAGAATATAATTGTGTGAAGTGTCTAAAGTTAAACGTCGTAAAATTGTGAAAATTGTCTAAAAGTCCCTAAAATGCTTTAAAATATGTTAAGAAGCAGACCATTCCTTCTACTAAAGTGTTATCAGTGATAACTTATTGTGATAACTTATTGTGATAACTTATCACAATGTGTGCCGTACATTAAGCTAGGCCAAATATAATAGCAATGTTTGTGCTTCACTAATTCCAAATGCATCTCCAAAGCAAACATATTTTATTCGACTCACCAGTGTAGGTGATGGACGACAGAGCTGTAGGGTATTTGATTTATCTTGTTTTTTGCCTAAAGAAAGAGAAAGGAATATGCTGTAAAGGGACGGTTACTCATCCTACTGTCTCTGTTGTTATGGGGAAGATGGGAGAATGTTCGACTCCTTCTATCCAATAAGTGCTGAACTGAGGAGGAAAGTATTAATGGACTTCCGGCGTTTCTGCCCGCAAAACATATTTTCTGCTCCCTGTCCCTAACTTGCATGGTGGAAGTGACCTTCCACTTTTATGATCCTCAGGACAAGCTAAACCACCGCAACTATATTATATGCATTCAGGAAGGTTATAGGTCCTGTAAGCATACCAGAGCAACTGGTACGTTCGAACCGTACTGCTTAATGTCGAGCGGAGGGTTGCAGAAGATAAAATGCTGTCTGTCTTGATGCCAAGACGAGATCTCGTGCAGTTTGCCAAAGCAAGCGAATGTAGAAATACATTTAAAAAACTGTACACCTCTAGCTGCAGCTTACATGCTGTATGAGATATTCGAAGCCATATTTGAGGTTACAAGCTTTTGTACTAAGTGTTTGTCAAATCACTGCGTTATGATGCCCAAAGAAGTTGCTCGCTTACACAGACCTGTCCCTGAAACAGCATTTTTGCACAAGGAAACGAAGAAGAAATATAATGACAATGCCGTTAGATCGACCCTAAATTCATATAATAAACAGTAAATAAGGACGTAAATAACTATAATAACTCTTAGATCCTGAGATCACAATGGTTCTTTAATTGTATTAAGATAAGATCAAAAGTGCAGATTTATAACAGATGAATTTGATGCTTTTATCTTAAATTTTACATGTTTATAAATGTGCTGGTATAAAAGTTGGTATTTGAAAGTGCAGGGGTTTCTAAATTATTGTTTCAAACAAAAACCCAAAGATTTTCCAAAAATACTTCTTACGATAAAATTTACATTTTTGCTATCATGTTTTATTTGCCTTTCTTTTCGTATATTTTTGTTTTCTGTAAAAGTATTCCATGCAGATTAAACAACTGATCAACTCAGTGAAATAAGATGTGCATGTAATAACAAAATAAAGAACATTGTAGGCTTGAATTGACATATATTGGAAAGACTCCGTACAAAGCTTTACAATTATACCCTAAAATTCTATCGGAAGGAGCATTTTAATCGTTGCCAGATGTTTTAGAAGTTTAAGACCTAGAAGAATAAATTTGAAGTTGAAATTCCGCAGTAGTAGCAGCAGCAGCAGCTCTGCTATCCCTATTTCCTACTGGGAGTCCAGTGAATCGAACACTAGAGGAACATCAGGTCCTAATTTAACCAACACATCAGAACCAGTTCATTTCGTGGGTTCGTGAACGTGTTGTAAAACACTAGTAGAATAACTAAACCTATTCATAGATTAAATAAAACAATCCGTGTGCAGGGAACATGAATTTACCTGGATTAATAAGTTAGTGAAGGATAACCTGAGACTTATAGTTTATTTCCTGTGCTACATCTTACACTAACAGGGGAAGTTTCATATGGTTTACCATTCACGATGGATTCAGCTAAAAGACAAAATGTGCACAGAATATTTAGAGGCACAAAGAAAATACGACAGCGCTCTCTATTTTTTTTCAGTTAATCGTTTCTAAAGTTTAACAATGTTAAGAGGTGGAATCAGGAATGGAAAATCCAATGCAATAGCTGGGATTTGGACCACGGATCTTCCAATTGCGCACACATGGCCTGTATGTTTAAAAACACCAGCATTAAGTTTGTTGGCATAAATAAATAATGTTATAAGATCTAGATTATATGCACCTATTTTCATGCTCCATTCTCAAACTGGTATTAGCATAAGTGTTGTACTAAATAAAAAAGGGAAATACGGCTACCTTCATATTTGAAGGAACAGTCTGTAATAAAATTCAATGGATATAAGGCTAACAAATAGTTCACTTTACCTTAGGAACTACGAAGTAAGGTTCTCGAGTTGATGCCTTCCAAAGGATGTTTGGCGTTATGGTCATCATATTGATAACTACACTACTATGGTACGGTAATAAATGTGAACGCAATTTATTATTTGTTTTTTATCTGTGCGAAGTTTTATTTCGCTTTTCAGGTAAATTGGCCAGACAGCATATGAATGCATTTTGGTTTAGATTAATTTAGTTTTGATATCAGCTACATTTCTAAACTACAGTTAACTGCGGAGCCAGCATAAAGTTCATGGAAAATTAATAGTACCATTATTGTGTGTGTGTGTGTGTGTGTGTGTGTGTGTGTGTTTTCAGAACAGGGTGAATAGATGCTCTGGATACTTTTCGAAACAAAGAAACTTACTCCAAAGATTTAACCTTCATTGTAGATGAAATTTTAGGCTATTCAAAATATCTGTTTTACATCCAATATTGTCCTATGAAACAGATTTTGAAGAAGTCTCCGATAAAAGTTCAATTATTAAAAGAAAATGAAGCGCCAATGAAAAAGTGATTTCACTGTTTTGACGCCGTATACAATGAGAACTGAATTTAACGCCGCTATGAAAACTCATTTTGAAAGCAGAATACCCCGAGAGTTCTGACAAAAGACGTTCCTCCGCCTACAAATGAAAAAAAGGTTACTCAAGTAGACAAAGCAAGATGTAGCCTGAAATCTTGGATGTTTAGTTCTCGAAGAGTCTTAAAATTTAAAAGTAGTTGATGTAATGTAAGATTTGAAGCTTTCACGGCGAACGTTACTGATCAGAGTTTCACGGGTGATCAGCCGTGATAGTTGATGTAACTTGTTTATGGTAAGGATAAGGTGTGATAAGAAGTGCGGACCAGAAATTTATTTAGATGGCATTCTAAACAAACGTGAAAAATAGGCCTTAAAGTATGTCAAATTCAGCTGGTTTGGGACTTAAATTCATAAAAAGTAACTGTACAAAATAAGTGATGGTGAAAACTTTATGGGCTATGAGTAGAACGGACTGCAAATGGCAATAACATATAATCTGGGTAATAGTAAAAATTTTATGTACTCAAGGTAGGTCCCAATCGTGTTAAAATTTATAACCATCTTTTACATAAACATGTTCATTTGTTACGTACATAACGCAAATTACGACTTTAAAACGAAGCTGCTTAGAGAGCAAAGTGTGTCCGTGGCGTTAACAAATGACAGTAATATGTGTAATATTTCAGGAACTAAAGGTCATGGAGAAATGCATCCATAAGAGAACAACCTGACACCAACATTCCCACGTTAGACACTGACGATTATCCAGCCGATACGGGAACATACTGTGGTCAACATACCGCCTCCCACAGTCGGAATGATACTGATTGTACGCTGCGTATCGTGACTCCTCATACACCTTACGAAGTTAAGTAGGCATCCTTATTATACATGGGTTCAATCCCAGGCGCATTGCGTGACAGGAACTGGAATTATTCACTTCGGCCTATAATTTGCCTTTTCTGTCTAAGCGTTCGTATTTATTGTATATGGGTATGTATATGAATTATAAGTTGGAAAAGCAGTATGGCGCCTATCAGTCATGAACAGTAGTTACGTGGCCAGGAATATGTGGTAATTGTGAACATTACAAACAAGTTATGCTTACTTCATAAATAAAAAAAGGGCAAAACCCCTCCATGAGAACAAAGGCCCTTGTATACACTTGGCTTACCGAGCGGGATGCCTCAGGCGGTAACGTCTGTGGCACGTACTTGGGAGGTCGCGGGATCGATCCCCTTGACCAAACTTCCTGACCTATGGGTCCTTTCGGTGGTTTTCCCGGGTCACCAGAAGAACGCTGGGAAGGATTTCCTGTCTCCTCCATTTCGTTACATTAATAATTTCATTTCCCCCTGCATCCCATTGGGTTTCTTTCAGGGTTGGAAGCGTCACAGAAGTAACAGCACGGCTGGGAGAACAAATGCGCCCTGGAAGTCTCGTCCCCCGGATCGGAAGGCGAGCCTCCTGGTTTCTGGGTCCTACATCGGATGGTACAAGCCCGAGGGGGGACAGTCACTTTCTGAGTCCCACGCCTCCCTTGGGAGTACGAACCCGAAGGGGCTGGAGAGGAATCGGGCTGAGCCAGCCTCCGCCGGGGTGCTTCTAACTGGGAAAATATAGGGATTTTGTCCTCTGCTCTGTCGTGACAGCGTTCCGGCCGCCCTTCGGATTCATTCGCTGCATCCATCCTCCGGGGTGCCCCGTTAGGGGCATAGGCACAAAAGATCACCTTTCCGTCGAGGTGCTAAGTCCCCCTCCGCAAATTGTCAGTCATAGGCATAGTCATACACTTGGCATATACATATATCTTAGTGTACGAACAAGGTAAAAGTTAGTTTTAGAACTATCGTATGTCAAAACAAATGATTTATTTTGTCGGCCAAACTTCAAACATTCTCGTAGTCCGCCTTTGTAACTAGTCTTCACACTAGTTAAACCTCAGCAACCACTTCATCGCAGCTTTCCTTCCGAACCTTCCCAAGTGTGTTCTTTTATCGCTCCAGCAGGTTTGTATTCTAATTCATAAGCCTTGCAAATCATTTTGGGTACCCATTTTAGTAATTTATGAATTAAAATTATAAGATGTTTTATAGTCCATCTCCGTCATAAAGAGTAGGGCTCCTCGATGAAAAAATTATCTAAATCAGTTATAGTACTATTATACGATAGCGCAGACTTCGGTTTAGCCGAAAATAATGACACTTTTCTAGAAATACATGAGCAAGCAGTCACAAATACTGAGGTTAACTCTGATGTGTATATTTTCCAGCAAGTTTTGTTTACCACTCCACGTTTCCACATCAGACCTTTTTTTATTCTCGTACAATCTCATTTGTTCCTACGAGGTTTAGTAGCCTTTTGTAGTCACCATGGTCAAGTGTGATCCCTGCTTCATTTCATCAGTTTAATTTTATTCTAAAACGGTGGTAAAGTAAACCACGTGGTAAACATCAAGTTGTGTACTTCTCAAGACAATTCCCGTTTATCTTTTAGCTCACCAATTCCCCAATTGTGGCGTTTCAGCCGAATTCAGAATAACAAACTTAACATATTACACATTATCTAAAGGTTTGCTATCCAGAGGAACCCATTTGGCTGTAGAGCGTTGCTTATTGATCAGAAAAGTTTAGTTGTAGAGTAACTATATCCAAAATTATCGGCACATTGTAGAACATGACCTTAGTTAATAATATTTATGGTATACGCAAAATTTAACGGTGACTCATAGCTGACTATTACTGTTCTCTTTCGTACTGTGCCAATAAATTTTGTGGGTGTAAATCATATTTATGTCATTGACTTTACAGCGCGATTTCACAACGTGTTTAATTATACAACACCACAAGGTGTGGCAAGCCTATGATTGGATGTTATATCGAGCTACTCACCGTTGAATTTTGCATCAGCCATAATTCCTCTTTCCATGACACCATTTTTTGAATATCATTGAAATTTAAGTAGAATGGATTGTGGTTTAAGGGAAAGATACGAATTTGCTTTCAGCTAAAATAATATACAAAACTACAATCACTCCATAGAAGTCTAATACTTTTTTATTAAAATACAGCTTTCACAGTGAACACAGTAATGTTTGCAGTGAACTTTAAGTGAATATCATATCAGATTTACTCTAAAACATATAGTAGCTGGATCTGAATCTTACTAACAGTGTCATTTGTGAAATAAACTGCTTTGGACGTATTGCTTGGGAGTGAATGAAATGGGCTCTTGTTTTCAGACTGAAGAAGGAATGCTATGGCTTATTTCGAAATAACTCAGTAATTATTTCGAAATAAATTTAAATTAAGATGTTGGTTTGAATAAAAACTGTATTCGAACATAGGCAACATAAACAGTTGATATTTTATTTTTTTCCTTTGTTTGGTACGACTCTAATCTCTGTTTGGCATTGCTGAAAAATTCTGCAACTATTCATTGTTATTTTTACTTATGGTGTCGAAAATATGTTTTCTGAAAATATACACCCGTGCGGAACGCAGTCAAATTCCAAACAGTTCCATTAAATAACGCAGGCACTGATTTACTCTTTGTGCTTCCTCCACAAGAATATGGGCTACAACACACGTTACAACAAATACCATGCACGAGATGAAGGACATATATCCATGGAACATGGCAGATATGTACGTAAGGCAGTGATATCAACCGCCTGCCGTTTGGTGGACATGGGGGCGCAATGCACCCAAACATGAGAATCGATGTTTCTATCTTTTGTTTTAAAAGTATCGACTTATCTATTATTGTTCTGCAGCTTATATCCCCCAAAATGTAGGTGATGCTGATCAAAATGATGTAAAGCATTCGTATGGCTTGCCATCGATATTATGTCGGCATTCCTCTCAGTGAGTGACACAGGTATCGTAATTTCACCGTCACTCTTCGGGACATTTTGAACGTTGTCCTTGTGCACGAGCAGTATTAATGTGTTTGCTGTATAAGCTAATATTAGACAGGGATTAATCTTCCAGTCAATCATGACTTAGCATAACTGCTTAGCTAGCAAAGTAACAAATCGAGAAAAAATAAGTTAGTACGTATCCTATACACGCATTATCCTTGAAAACACAATCCTGTTGGAGGATATAATACCCTGACAACACACAGACAGCAAGACATTCATAAAGCTGGCAAAACTCTTAATACCGGAGATCTTATAGAAGATATCAAATACTGTAGCATAATTTAGTTATATTTTAAGAAAGTTCAAGGATAATATCTTAGGAAATTTATGGGGCTATCCATACACTTGTATTTTTCCGATAACATCTAGCTCACTCAGCTGCGCAAATAAAAGAGCCTACATCATCTCCTCCAGCTGCAAAAGAAAGTTATGACATATTTCTTTGTAATTTGCAACCTTTGGGGATAACGGAGTAGGATACCATCATTCGGGAACAATGAGAATTCCGAACCCTTCAGTCGTAAGTTCTAAACAAAGCTGTTATTGGATTAATTATATAGCAGAGCCGATTTACCATAAATGCTAGAAAGGAGTAGATAATAGATTTAAAACGCAAATCGTGCCGACTCACCGAGTAAGCTACCGTGACCAAATCCCTACACGGAATCTCTAATGTGATTCTGTGTATCCAGAACAATCTCCAGAAGTAAGCTAACAAATTATATCTGTTGGCACTTGTATGTAGCTTTTATGCTTTATTTAAAGCTTACTAGTGAGTGTGATTTTGGCCACAATATCAATATCATCGAAGATTCAGTTTTTAAATATCGGGTTAGTAATCCTTGGCTGGAACGCTCTCGCGGCATGCGGCCCACCGGCGAGGCTCGTACTGTGTTGGCCAGGGGAAGACAGGTATCGCTGCTGTGACGTCAGCTCACTCAGCTCACTTGCTCCCACCAAAGGCCAGTTTAAAGTCACAGCGGGAAGAGGTAATGGCGTGCGGGACATCGTAATTTTACTGCTGACTGTTTCAATTACGGAATAGTCACAGATTGTAAATAATTACATTCAGGCTTTATGCCATATATATATATATATATATATATATATAAATTCTAGTTTATGTGAACAGTCATGTTATAACGCAAATAGAACAGAAATTATAACTATTTTGCCTGAGCTAGAGGAGAACTATACAGAACAATTAGGTGGACATTTTCCGACATTTGCCGTTTCGCTTTTCTTTAACTAGTTTGCCATTGTTAGGGCGTAATGTACGGCACATTTGTAACTGAACACTGCATGTTAGATTGTGATCTGACAATATGCTTCGGGATTTTGACTTAGAAAGGTTCATAACAGAAAAGAATTGTTCGCACATATACGTAGAACCAAACATACATTATATCCGTGCAACAAGGGCATACAGCCTCAGAAATCTGGTTTAAGGAACATTCCTATAAAAATCAGCCAAGTCTTCCTTGTGTTTATACTTGTCCTTCAGCAAATCGTCGCACTGAAAATTTATCAATTCAATTTGCTACTTGCTAGAAACATTGTTAACATCCAATGAATACGGGGTCGCACAAATCTGAAACGTAGGTGACAATGTTTCTACATCTTGAAGCCTGGACTCAAACTGGTGTGAAACACGGGGAACTGAACACAAACACTAAACTACTACACAACGTGAACAAAAACACAAAATAAAAACAATATTCGGACTAACGCCGTTAAGGTCCCTCACACAACAAATAAAAAACCTCAGACTAGGCTGAAGAGGGTTCTCCCTAAACAGCCCGGGCAAGTTGTAAACATGTTCAAATAACGTTTTTCATATTCATTCAGTTTCGTGCAAGTAGCGCCGCTGATCTAGGCAGCATAGCAATACACCGCTCTCCCTGACGTAAGTCACACGAACGTACAAGCTGGCTCTTGGTTTAAATACGTCACACGGGCCGAAGTTGTCTTCCCCTGGTGTTTGCAGTGTGGGTGACAGCAAGTTCGCCGCTCGCAGGCCGGCCACACGCCGCGAATTTCGTCCCACCAAGAAGTGTTCACCCCATAAAAACACACTGGATAAGAATAAATGCATATATTAGTATTTT
>CM060962.1:90911911-91034411 GCA_030765045.1 Tenodera sinensis
ATTATTCCGCTTTTAACTTTTAGGGCAATTGTACAGGGTTTGTGGTGAAATGTTGAGGTACGATAGGCAGTGTCAAATGGAACAAATAAAATTTTGCTTATAAACTCATATTATCCGGAGACGCTCCTGTACAAAGCTACACACACTTGAAGGCCTAGCTTCCTGCTCTACGACAACGCACATTGTTCCAACATGACGGAGCTCCCTCTCACTTCAATCTTGATGTGTGTAGGTATCTGGAACGTCAATATCCTGGCAGAAGGGTAGGAAGAGGAGCTCATATTGCTTGGTCATGTTATTCTCCAGTGGTACCACCAAAGGTCTTTTTGGGTCGCCTAAAATGCGGTTTAAGTAACTGCCGTGGATACTGCAGATACTCTGATAGCTAGAATCGTAGTCACATTTAATGACATTGGAAAGAGACATACGTTGCTGACTGTGTTCGAAGTCAGTGGTGGGTCTCCACAAATCATCCAACGAATTTGGTGTATGCAATGTTGAGCATCTCCTTTAATCTACCGGCAAGATACTACAGGTTAATTTGATAATGGCATTAGCAGTCATATGACTTGTGTGAAAAATATGTCACTTCAATTGTAAGTAAAGCAGAGATGAACATAATCATCTCGGCATAGTGGTAATATTATTGCGTTCCACGTGTAGCATCCTGTAAATGAGAAAAGACACAGCAATCCTCGTAGGTGAAACTGCTTTCAAGCTTGTGCAACTTTGTAACCATTCGAGTCTTTAAGCAAAAGTTCTCTTGTTTACACCATCTAACTCACCTCAAAGTTTGTCTCAAATCAACTTAAATACACACAGACTTTGGTTAATATAAGAAATCTACCATCCTTTGAGTTCTACATGCGCTGCAGTATTGTGAACCATATATTGCAACAAATATTTGTTTTCATCATTTGGTTTTCCTTGAAATGAAAGTGGATGCTTATATTCCTGGTAATGTATGTACAAATATGTGTATTATATTGGTTTTACCTTCATACCACCATGTAATTATAAAGTTAGTAAAATAAATGTTTTTATGTGCTTCCTTTTCTGTATAAAACCACAACACATGAGCTCATTCGCCAATCTTATGTTAAGTTAACTCAACCACTTGGTTTGTTTAGCATCAGGAGATATTTTTTATTCCATATTTACATATTGTATAATCTATACTTATAACATAATTTACATTATAGGTATTTACGTCTCTCAAATGTTCGTAGATTGTAATCTTCCTGTGAAGTTCTTAGAATTAGTGGTTAAACAATATTATTATATAATATTTTAAGTAGGTAAAGAGAGAAACTTCATGGTCGTAGTAGGTTTTAATCTTTATGCTTAATAATTGATTACACTTAATTGACTATGCAGATAGTTCAATGAAATTCTCCAATGAAACCTAATTTGGTTGCTTTTATTTTTTCTAAATTGTGAATAATGCACTTGGATAGCGTTGTTCTTGCTCGTGTATTTGCATGCATATAGTTATGCATACACATGTTTCTCGTCTATCAGACTTGAAGTATTTGGTTCCTTCAAGAAAAGAAAGAAAGAATGAAAGAGAGGAAAAATAAAAAATAAATAAAAAAAACAAGAGTCCGCCAAAGGCGTGCCTGAATTTGCCGTCTGACAATTAGTTTTCAGCGACCCTGAGACTTGAATTGCTTAAGCTGAGCCACGCAGCTAAGGCATGTAATGTAAGAGCAGAAATGCGTCACAGTACAAGAAACTCTGACGTTAGTGGCGCAAAGAATGGCTGATGTTTAGATTCGCAAACGAATAGAAGAGATAAAATAAATATGTAAGAAAACAGTGCTGCTGAACTCTGACAGGTGTGTCCCAACATAGTGACGCACAAAGGCTTCATGTAGGTGCAATAACAGGCCCAAACAACGCCACAAAAAATGCTATCAAAGCTTAAAACTGTTACCAGATCCGACCATGATGTTTAAGCTCTTCTGATTATAGAATATCGTCAGTAATTATGCTATTGAGTTAACAAAAGGTTTGTGTACCGTTCATGATTAATCCATTATTTGGGACAGGTCTCAGAATTTGCATAACTGAACTGTATAGAACAGGCATTGCAAATTTTTGTCTGGCGAGATAGCGCCTGAACTGTGACGCAACTTCCATGTCACAACATCCCTCTCTTCCCTCAACCCCTTCACCAGGTTCAGGCGCGATATTAGTGGTGGCTCAGTCTGTTGTCCGAGTACTGCGCGTTCTACTGTTTTCAGAATCACTGAAACGTCCATTTAGGGCTTAATGGGATGAGAAATATTTTTTCAGCAGTCGCATCGAGAATGTGAGATGTTTATTGTGCTCCAATGTATTAACCGGTGTCAACAGCAGTAATATGCAACGAAATTATGTGAAATGCCAGAAAGATCATGCTATAATATCAGGCAATTTTAATACTGACCTAATATGTAAATTAAGGTAGTTTATTGTGGCTTGATGCGAAATATTAGGGACTTCCTATTTAAATATAAATTATAATAACTTTATTTTGTATATAACTATAGTTGTACATAAATCCACGGAGTCGATTATTATGGCAATTTTATTTGCTTTTGTAGGGCAGAAATGGGCAATAGCTTTACAATATTTAAAGAAAGCACACACTAGCAAATGTGATAGGCATGACATTCAAACTCCGAATGTGGCTCAAAAGCAACTGCTAGCAAGCTATCATATAGCTTGGAAAATCGGAAAAGCAATGATGCAGAGTTTATAAAATATTGTAACGTTTCTAAAATAATATGTCCTGAACAAGCAGACATTTTTCAAAACATACGTTTGTCTCCCAATACCGTCAAGACTAGAGTGCTAAAAGCTGAAAAAGGATTGAAAACAATACTCAAAACAAAGTTAAGAAGTTTGTAAACTACTTTTTAGCACTAGATGAGACAACAGACATAAACGACAAGGCTCAATTAGTAATTTTCATTCGTGCTGTAAATTATACTCTTTCTGTACACGAATATCTTTACAATCTTATAACGCTTAAGGAGGAATAAATTTGGGATGTGCAACTAAAAGAACGCGAATGTCATCATTTTCCTTGTCTGAAGTCACTCTCAAATGTTTCTGATCCTCGAATAGGTAACTATTGTGATATCCTGGAACTTTTGCTTACAGAATTTAGAGATATACGGTGTTGTGATTTTGCAATGGAAAATTATTTCTCTCTCTGTGTAAATCCGTTTGATACATCCATTGTTAATGTAAGACCAGAATTATAATTTGAGGGTGCTGATAAATTTAATAAGTGCGTTGCTTTAGATACATTCAAACGTATTGACTTCTCTAAATATCCGCGTCTCCGATTATTTGGTGGCAGAACCGCAGGAATGTGTGGTTCTACATACACGTGGGAACAGTTCTTTTTCTCTAAATTAAACACATTAAAGTCGAAAAGAAGACGCCTAACTGATGTCAGCCTTCATGCACAATTAACATTAGATACTTAAGAGTCAACCACAAATTTGGAGAGTGTATTCACTGTTACAGGGAAAAAAATTGATGTGTTGCACTCGCATGACTTTCATCACTCTTGTACTAACCATTCTTACAAACTCTTATTCCTATTTCTTCTCCGTATTAGTTGAAATAAACATTTGCAGAAATTATCTTTTGTTTATTTCCTTGTAGGTGCAAGGGGAATATGGGAATACAGTATGCTCTGAGCGATAGTCAAATGTTTAAAACCTTTGAGATTCCGTTCTCTTTTCACAGTTAAGATATTAAAAATGAATATAGATCTTCCATTTGACGAAAGTTTTAAGTATCTCAAAACTCACACAAATAATAAAGAATATCTCCGAAATCGTTTACTCTATAAACATTTTATTTGAACATAGAAGGTGTGTTTTAGCAAGAGTTACATTTTTTGTATAGTAAGATTTGGTCTTTCTCTTAGGGTTTACCAATTATGCAACGGTCATCCAGAGTAAACAGGACTATATAGGTTATAGGCAGAAAATTCAAAAGGCACATTTCATTTGTCATAAAAATATGTTAAACGCATGGCATTTTAATCAAAATTGTTAGCGCCATTTTCGATAAAATCAAAATTTTCTAAAAATGTTCCATGTAAATAATGGTTTAGTGCGAAGGTATTTTCTTCAAAATCTTTGTGTCTCATCCTTAAAGAATATTGAATTCAAATATACACTTTGGTTTTTAACCAACTTTTCGTTTTTAAGTTATGCTGTCCACAGACTCCCCCCCCCCCTACACACACACACAACACACACCCGAAATTTTTCTAAAAGTGGCTTTTTTTATTCAGGAGGCCTCAAAACATATTTGCGGTGAAATCTCGACATCGAAATTTTCGGTGGAATGCAATATTTCCTCTACTTACCATACGTAGTAGAGAAAGTAAAAAGTGAAATAAAATAAAGCAATACGGATAAAATGTAGCAACCTAAAAGTTTTCAATTTTTTTGTTATTTCTTTGTAATGCATACTACTAAGCAGTATGTGTATGGTAGTGACGACCACACGCCGCTGCTTCGCTTTGTGCGTGGCGGCTATTATCTGTATAGCGTCATGCATCTGTGACGTTTGCGACCTCTGGTGTAGAATAATATTGGAATGCACATCGAAACCTAGAAACTCCACTTTACCATTTTAGAGTACAAATTCATTGCGGACCATTTTGAGTTCTCCCAACGGACAATTCCCCATTATACGTATGCCATTTCAAAATTAATCAGAAAGAATATGGTTGTACAATTAGATAAGTGATAAGTTGTGACGAAATAGACATGCACCTATACCCCAAAGGAGTGTTATGCAATGGAATCACGTAACTTTCATCGTATTTGCCACTAATGCCTTATCACTGGAGCCAAAGGTCATATACAGCTGTTAGGGTTATAATGCAGATATTTGTATTGGTAACTCTGGATAGGGTAATGAACGTTACATCAATATTTACTTGATTTGTAGACTACCACTAGCGGAAGAGTCCTCGCGGGCCACTGTATACCCCACCACTGCACATTACAGGCGTCACGAGTGGAAGAACTGGAGGGTGGGACGTGACCAGCACCCCGAGATCTCCCGGTCGGCTATGCGGGCTTCGCGAACTGTGGTCAACATGCTCATAAGGCACATATGTTGCTTAGGACATTGCATTAAGTTAAACGCCTAGGAGCAACTCGTTCTCGTGGCATACAGTTCTGCTTTCAGGTCTAAGGACATTGGCGTCCAAGCATAAGATCATCGTTTTCGAGTTCGAGTCTCGTGCATCTTTTCATGTTTTTCTTGTTTGCTTCTTTTCTTTATTTTGAGTTGAGCATATTACTGGCTTTGATCTAGATTTTAAATTATATTTCAATGTATGCAGTTTTATTTCAACGTTTCAGTACAATTAATTACAGTACAATTACAGTACAAAGTTGAAACATGCTTAATACTTCATGTGCTCTACTTCAGAATTGATAGTAGTTTAAATGGTCAAAGAGAGAGTAAAAGGTTTAAAAACATCTAAGACTTTATGTCAGTTTTATAGGAACTGCTCGAAACTGTGACCTGAATTTTCATGGCAAAACTGACAGCGGCGAAGGAATGATTGTCGTGTGAGCCGAATAAGGAAATGATAGTAGTGTTAATGCCTTTCTTCATATGACATAAAAAGGAAGCAAAATTAATAACTGCATAGTAGGAAATGAACCCACGACCTTTGTGAGTATAGCCTTTGACGTTACAAATTGAGTCACAAGAGCAGTCAACAAAATGCCTTTGGAGGAGGCCTCACAACGCAAGAAGGCAGTTAATCGCAGTTCAGTGTTGCACTGTTGGGGATTAGTCCGAGATTTTTGTGGCACTAGATCTTGAGAACACTGATAACGGGCTACTCAAAATCGATATTTCTATACTCGGGCTACATATGCTTCATAGAAGCATTACAAACAAAAAGTCTAATGACATTTTTTTTTTTGATCAGCCGATTTCGAAAAAATATTTTTTTTTTTTTTTTTCAAATTAGATACGTAATTTCGCAAGTATGTACGAAGATAATAGTTTGTTACTTGTAAGGTGTGTAGAGGAATTTATTTCTGACATAGCTTAGGTAGTAATTATGGGACATCACACAGGGTTTCAAAATAACAAATCACTTAAAAGACGTGAAGGAATACTCCGAGCACCTCTTTCGAACGTGAAGTAAGTCGACTACGTTACGTAAACAGGTCGGGCCCTTTCGCTTTCGTGTACTGTTTAGGGATCTAATGCTTGTGATTAGCATACGCTCACACAGTAAACATGGATGGAGAAGGCAGGGTATGTGTTTATGTTATCAAGACTCACCGCACGCTGTTTGTTTATGTACTGAGCTAGGGAAAGTGACAAACACAAATCTGCAGTATTGCCAGCTTGTTTTCGACAAAACTAAAACATCTCCGTTGGAAATGATCAGAAACAAAACCGTAAGATATAAAATGTGTCCCAAATACCGAGATCTACCACTGCTTTAAATTAATATAATGACCTCCCTTCCACCCGGTGTATATAAAATGAAAACTACTTTTCCATGAAACGCAATCACGCAGAAACCACTGAAGATTGTAGATGGTTATAGACTGTTTATTTTTTCGCCTCCATAGACCCTTTGTCACTTATCCAATTTGTTTTTATACACATTTTCCCGCCTACATGTGCCGTTTTTCAGCCTTTTGGCTACGACAAGTAGCCTAGAACTGCCTGCGAACGCTTTTCTACTACGTATAGTAAAGTGGAGGAAGTTTTGTATGCCACCCAAAAATTCGATGTCGAGATTTCACCGGAAATGTTTTGAGGCCCCCTGAATTCAAAGAAGGACATTTTTAGAAAAAGTTCCGTGTATGTGTGTCTGTCTGTGGGTCTGTGTGTCTGTGAACAGCATAACTCAAAAACGAAAAGTCGGTTAAAAACCAAAGTTGGTATTTAAGGTTCATGTCTTTCAAAGATGTGACACGGAGATTTTGAACGAAATTCCTCCACCCTAATCTACCCTTTACATGGAAAAGTTTAGGAAAATTTTGATTTTCTTGTTAATGGCTCTAACCATTTTGATTAAAATGGCATATGTTTGAGATGTTTTTATGACAAATGAAACGCAAATCTTGAATTTTATGGCTATAGCCTCTGTACTCGTATTTACTCTGGATGATTTTTGCTTAACTGGGTAAGAGAGAGGCCAAATCTTATTATACAAAAAGTGTAGATATTGCTGACGTACACATTTATGTGTAATTTTTTTTTTAAATATATAGAGTGAACTATTTCGGAGATATGTCGTGTTATTTGTGTGCGTTTTGGAGAACTTACAGTTCTGTGGAATAAAACATCGTTATTCAATTTTTTATATGTGAACGGTGCAAAACAACGGAATTTAAAAACTTTAAAAGATTTGACTATCGCTCAAAGCCTACTGTATTGCCATATTCCCCTTGCACCTACAAGGAAATAAGCAATAAGATAATTTCTGCAAATGTTTATCTCAACTAACACGAAGAAAATGGAGGAATAAGAGTTTGTAAGAATGGTTAGTACAGGAGTAGAGAAAGTCAGACAACACATCAGGTTTTTTAAATTTACTCTTATAGACATTTTGTTCCACCTACATATGCCGTTCTTTCCCGGGATTTTGAGCATATGCTGTTCTTCATCTAATTCCTAAACTAGTTTTTATATCCCTTTCGGAGGCACTTTAATGGAAGAGATTCGAATAGCCGTGATTGTTAGTAGGATACGCAATTGATTGGTCATACATTCAAAGTCAAACGTCGCCAGTTCGAATCCCAGCAACTGCAGTCAAAATATATGCCTGTAGTAAAGGAAGCGGAGAGCCCAAGTAAATAATCGGAGTAATGGCACACTTGGAAGCTGATGGGGTTACATTTAACTGCAGCAGTTGCATGTAGTTTTTTCCTTATTCTTAAAAAATGTCAAATATACCTGTGCTTAAGGAAGGGGAGGGCTCAAGTAAAATAATCATGTTTTTGTTAAATGTTTAGTCATTGATTTATAGGTGAAAATTAACGCCTACGTACGTATGTAAATTACATAAACTCCGCGGGAAAGCATGTATAACACTCTTACCTTGAATGTGCTGGAAATTTCGTTCAACCTCGGCTAAACAAGCATTATATCGGGAGATCACATTCTGATTCACACGATTAAGTTGGGCCACTCTGTTTCCGATTTCATTTCTAATATTTTTAGTTCTTCCAATGTATGAGGATTTGTCTCGTGAATTTTGTCTTTCAGGTTACCCCACAAGTAAAAATCACACACTGTTAGATCGGAGTTGCATAAGGACCATACACCGGCACTAAGCACTCAATCCTCAAACACTTCCCTAATTTGATTCATGGACTCCTCTGCTGTATGGGCAGTAGCAGAAACTTGTTGAAACCACCCATATGATTTCTCTTGGGTCAGTTCATTATAAAGTGGGGTTAAAATGTCATTTCGGTGCATCTCTGCATTTACAGTCTGCTCTTAGAATATTGGACCGATTTTGCGTCTAGCGCTAACGTCACACCTAACTCCAACTCTCCGATCATAATGAGGGATTCCTTGAACGCGATGTGCATCTTTAGAGGCATAGTACCGATTGCTTATAGCGTTCACATGACCATTTAGGTGGAAGCACGGAAGCACGTCTCGTCGGAAAAGGAACAGAAGCTGTGGATCAATTAAACCGTCATTCACCGATGAAAGAAACCATTCACAATAATGCATTCGTGATAATGAGTCACCTTGTTTTAAAGGATGGACACTGGTAGGCTTATACGGTTTTAGTTTTAAGAATTTCGTTCATCTATATGCAGAGCGCTCTGAAATTCCCACCTGTTGGGATGAATTTGGGTGGTGAACGTTCAAAAACACGCCTATTTTGTCTAACTTTTGCTTCTGGTACTCCATACGTTATACTGATGCTTAAACAATACCCTCATCTACAGTTACAGTGGCATACTCTTTTCTATTTGACATGCATTTTTACTTAGATCAGATCACAATCCTCCTATATCATGTTGCCATACTATTTTTCATTTAGATATTTTCACTGATACAATATTTGAAAGATAACTTGCGTCAAATTCAGTTATAATCAATTTCATAAATTTTGAAAGTGAAGTTATAGTTGAACTATTTTTAGACACATGGCATGTATTCAGTCCATGAAGGTAATGAAGATGGAATACATATTTTGATAGAGTGTTGAAGAACTGATAGATATAGGAGCAAGTTAGATAAAGAAAAATGGTTTGGAGTAATAAAATTGCAGTGATTAAGAGCATATTAGTGATCAATTTCGGTTAAGAAGCTTAGGAAATTTTTTATTTATTTTCTTTTAATTCTATGGTGAGACGGAAATGGTGAGTTGAAGAAGAGTTTGCAGTTTTGTCTTATTCCAATGACTTAAAGAAATATGAAATAATGTTGATAATAAAAGTTTAACACAATTTGTATGCGAAGATACATTTGAGATAACTGACCGAAAGCCAAATGCTACAGACTCAATTATTTATTGCGTTTAATAATATTTTTAAATGATTATTAGTCATAAATTACATTTCAGGTGCTTAAAAGTTACACTTGACATAAACAGCGAGATCTTCTTGGTTTTTTTAAATTTTAATTTATAAGCTTAACCAATGACAAACACTGTGTATATACGTGGTTTCAGAGCAGCCTCAGAAAATAATTCGATGTTTGAGAATAGGCACATAATTCTGATTAACAACACAAACGAAGCCTGTAAACTCTGTCGAAACCTTACATTCCGTTCTGAAATAAAAATAAATTACCTTGGACATAGACAAGCTCTTACCTTACCGGGGAAAATTGGGAACAAAGCGCCTCAAATATAAATAATCTACACGCCACCTCATAGGTAGCGGATGTACCTCATAATAAAAGGGTGCTATTGGAAGTAAATTATAACTCGGAATACTGAATGAGAATGCGGCGATACATACACAACACCATATTTGTAGGGGAATCTACTCCAAAGAAGGAATAAACATTATTAGAATACGTTCCTATGTTAAATATGAACGCAAATACCATATGTCATGTCAACGATAATCCTGTGATAAATAACTTCGTATGGGGGTTTTCCGTCCAGCAATCCGCATTAACAAGAGTGTATCATTTGTTTTCATGGTATAGACTTATTTGTCACTTATGAATATCAGGATGATGTTTACTTCTGAAACTTTCAGTTCAAGCAGAAAAGTAGATCTAATGAATCTGGGTGACTCGGTTGGTTAGGTGCTGGCCTACTAAATCGGAGGTCGCGGGTTCAAACCCACACTAAGTGTGCTTAAAAGCGACAGTGTCAGTAGATTTAGTGGCATGTAAAATAACTCTTGTGGGACAACATTCGGCACACCGGCGGCGCTGATATAATCCTGGCAATTATTGACAGCGTCGTTGGCAAACAAAATATTCACTTTAGTTTACTTCTGAGCCATTTCAGATATATAGTTTCACTAACTCTTCTTTGTATTTATAATTTGAACCCTTTAATATGATTAAAAATCTAAATTGAGTAGCTCATCCTCAAAATGTTTTTTGTCCAAAAGATAAAATGCCATTACTCCAAAATAAGCGTTTATGCGTATTATAAACTAAATTGATACAATATTTTTAGATCTATTTAAGCCATATAGTTTTCACCATTCAAATATCGGCTTCATAATACATCTACCATGCGAAATACATTGGAACAAGTGTCTTAAAACAATACAGTTTTGGAAATAATCGTCCCCTTCAAATTAAGATTTTCTTGGATGTTGACACAAACATACATCATGTTCGTTATAAAATTGTACGTTTTCAAAATGGTGATCCTGGGGAGCTCGTGTCCCGTTTGTCTACATGTTGCTTGTTCTGAAGCATGGATTACTGCATTTAACATGGCTACCAGGATGCTGTTTGTAGTTCTCCTGAAACACAGTTATCATACTTCAGTTACATATTTATTGCAGAGAACTGTTGGAATAGGAGACTTGTGATAGGTTGATTTGGTCAACTTCACACACCCCTCGTTCTCTCTTCGCCCTTGGGTCTTATGTTCTATTCTCAAGCAGAGGTTTAGATAGATTGGCACATCCTTACGGCCCGCGCTTGTTATCAAATGATCGTTCATCAGATTACGCATTTTATACAAGGATGACATTCTCATTATCTAATGCTCTTGACTTAGGTAAACTATATTTGAATGGATTCCTGCAATATTTGGCAAGTAGAAAATATGAATAGAATTCAACATGTCTTTCTTACAATAGAATATTATGAGCACGGTTAATCTACAGTATCGATCCCATTAACTTTTAAACAAATGAGGTCCTGTTTCATCTCCTTGGTAAGGGTCCAACCTGTCAAAGTGTCAACTCTATGCTTATTAAGCAGATTATCTCATTCTTACACACTTCTATTATCATGTATACTTAATTACCACATTTTAAAACAAAGTTATGAAACAGTTCCTCACAATCTGTTTCAAACTGAGACAGACTAAAAGAAAACCTCCTTGTAGTACAGTAATAAGGTTTCAGAGTTACATTCTAAGAATAGCAGTTGGCAGCGGCGTAGCTCAGTATTTTCGACCACGGCTCTCGTGCTAGGGATCCATGGTTCGATTCCTGGTCTGGGGTGACGATTTTAAATTAACCTATCCAAGCCTTCACCTCTGACTAACCTCACTGATACATGTGAAGAATACTCAAGACCAACAAGGTTCGAAGTCCACTTTAATAACTATAGGTTCACTCATTCTATTGCCATCCTCATCCTTACCCTATAATCGAAGGTAACGGACTCCACCCTCGGGGTGCCTGGATGGATCCATCCATTACTTGGTGAAATGAGGTTACCCCGAAAGTCATAGACCATATTGGGGGCCTTAGAAACAACGACGAGAAAAGTATTTTAAGAGCTTTCGGGTGATGTTCAAATGGTATCAATGTTACAGTAGGAACAAACATTAATTACCTAGTGGTTCTTTTTTGTTTTAGCGGTAAAAATCTTGTTAATATGTAACGAATAACTGTTATTTAGTGTGATATTAAGCACGTCTCGTGTAAACGTCTGCCCGATTTGTTGAAGTTTGCACCACAAGGAGCAATTTAAACATTCAGATGGATAAGAAAAATGATTTATGAAAAAAAAAAAAAACCATTTTTAATCCTGCAGTAATCACGCGTGGATTCATGGACCGTTATGAAAGCATTTTCCTTTTTCCCTTTCAGTTCATTGAACAGGAATCACGTGACTCAAGTATCTCTCTGTAATCAACATCATTTCTTTATTCCTTTGTTATATTTGGACTTGTACAGCGATTTCAGAAATGATCAACAACTGAGACTTATGTTTCCACGCGAGCAACGACGTTGGAAACAGGTATCTGCATTTTCGCCATTAGCAGAAGTCTTGTCTTGTCTTGTCTTTTTCGGTGGGTATTCCGGTACGTCAACTGATGGTTTATTGTGCGTCAGATCCTGGGAGAAAGAGTGATTTGCAAGTAACCTACAGCCGGCCAGAGCGCATCACAGGTAGAACTACTACGGTGGGTCCCAAGCAGGTGCAGGAAGTTCTTCAGCCCGACAGAGCTCCAGGTCACCTTAGAGAGAGCACCACCAGCCAGTTCCGGCTGATCATCCCCCTGGCGGACAGCCAGCCGACCGCACCACCTCCTCTCAACTGAACACTATATTTTCAGTACGTAAGCTCCACCGCAGTACATCCTGCGGGCGACCCCGCTGACTCTTACAACCTGGAAAGACCGGATAGAGAGAATGAAATGAAAGGGAGTGATTCGGGGGATGTAAGGGAAATATTCTTCCCAGCGTTCACCTAAGTGACCCGGGGAAACTGCCCAAAAAAAACCCAAGGTTAGGAAGGTCATCCTCAGGAATCGAAACTACGATCTCCCGAACGCGGGCTACAGACGTAACCGTCCAGCTCGGTCGTTAGCAGAAGTAGTAACAGTGAGCTATTTTAGTAATAAAATGGTTTACTCTCGAGGGTTTTCTGTTATTAAATCTTCAGCTTTTGTTAGTCACATCCTTTTGTTATGCTCAGGTCAGTGAATTTTTTGAACTCTTGTTTGTTTTTCTTTCAAAATGATCCTTATGACGTCTGAAGTCTGAGTCTGAAAACAGTCAGGCAGATGGTTGTTGAAGATCTGGGAAAGAGTGACCATGAATGTTGAATATTGTGACTGAAACGTATAACCTGAAGCATTGTAGTAACGAAAGTGTGCATTTCATCTTGTTTACGATATTGTTATGCAGCATTTGTTTGTGAATTTGAAATACATGTGCATATTACGAATCTTACACTTTCAGTAGTATTAGAGAGGATTTATTATTTTTTTATTTTATTTATTTATTTATTTACTTTTTTAAGCAGAATAGCAGGCATAATATCCTTTTGAAAGGCAAAAGACCTTCCCCTAAAGTTGAGCTAAGTATGTGGGATATAGTATTCTCACATAACTCTATTTAGGCAGTGTCACTACATTCTTCAGTCTATTTTTTTAAATTTAGTTTTAGCACTCGATATTGTGGTTTTCGTGTCTAATACTACGTCTCTGTCTAGTGATTATATATTGTTAGTTTTTATACACTGATCACTGAGACTAAAGTTTAATGCCTACACTGTTCAATCCTGCATTTCTCTCAGTCTTGAGCAGATCAGATCAAATACTTTCGGCTGTTTATATTGTCTCACCCGCCAATTCAGACATAGTAAATTGTATATTCCGTGTTACTTGTTTACTTATAAATCCACATTTCTTTCAGATAGGGACTTCCAATTTGCAGCCACCGCTAATGGTATTGCGCAACTACCGCAGGGTTAATTCCTAAGGTATGACACTTTATCTTTACAACTGGCATTTAAATGGCCACGTAACAAATCCTCAAAGTGCAATTGGTCATAAAAGAACTTCGGTATATTAATCCATATAAACCAAAGTCTATTAATGTGCACAAGTCCTAAAATAGATATTTTCAACATTTCTTGTCATCCTTCACAGGTTAGGCCCCTAAGACTTAGCAAGGTGGCATCCCAGCAACGTATGTGACGCGCATTCTATAAGTCCTGGGTTCGATTCCCGGTGACCGGCCACACTGAACTGTGGATTTTCGGATTTCCCGCGGGTTGTTAGGCGAATGTTGGGGTGATTCCTCTTCTACCACAAACTTTCCAGGTTCTCATTTCCTGTAACCCTCAAATCCTTCTTTGTCATCAGCTGAAACAATTGCTTAGCAGAAATGTCCACTCTCTTACAGTGGTGTTAATTTTTGGGTTTCCACAACTTTTAGTTACTACATTAAATTCACACACACAAATACACTTTCACGCTCTCACTCATACTTCCAGGCTCTAGGAAGAATGAACAATCATCCTCGCTAAAGAAAACCTCCTATCGACCAGCCGGAAATCAAACCCGGGACCTCTAGATGTGAAGGTTAGCATGCTCACCTCCTGACCACGGAGGTAGTTGCTTGTCACCACTGATTTACGGGGAAGGGTGTCTTTCAACCTCCAAAGCATATCGAGTCCGAAGCTCCTGACCTACTTCCTCTGTTATTTCCCTTTGGCAATCGGTATTCTTGGGTACATCGCACACATAGTTTCCTCTGGCTAAGCAAATTATGGGTGATGTGATGCCCTTGTTCAAGTGAAATTACAATTTCCGTGGAGTTGTGTTTCTTCTTGAAACGTAGATTGGTACGAATAAACGCCTCCATTCGCGCTTGATGTTGCGGATGTGCGATTGTTAATCGTCGTTCCCTGAGGGGTTACGCACGCTTGTGTCTGTATAACTGTCTTTCAAACTTCTTGTTCCATCTTTTAAGTTAAATCCACACCTAATATCATTCATAAACAACACATATCCTTCAATGAATATCCACGGATGTACAGCCCTTAGCTGTGAAGAATTCCACGCGCACTGTTTCAATTGCATGTCTATATACTTCATTATTTTTTCCCTCGATTTTTTGTGTACGTGACCTGGAAGAATCACACCGCTTATGTATGCCACATAGTCCAAGAGTAAAATATTACTTTCATGTCAGTTGCATGTATGTATCTTCCATATTGTTCCAGTTGTCATGTATGAGACACATATTTTCAAAACATTTTCGTATCAACGTCTATGACCGATGCAGATCAATTTTATTGGCAAAAAGTAAAGGCCTGTACTCCTACTAGACCTGAACTCCACATATATACACATCACGGACGTATGTTTAGTTCATATATGAGGTTAATTCATGATTTAAATACCTTTCAACAATGGTGTGTTCCATGTCAGAGCTTTTATTGATCCTGCGACGAATATAAGCAGCATAGCTGCTCGAAGAAATAGCACCTCTAGAAAACCGATTTGCTCCGCTAACTCCTGCTCTGAGTTTTAATATGAAGTGACCTTCTGCAGAGAGCGAAATAGTAAATTAGTGCAAAAAGTCGCTTACTGTCTTGTCTTCATGTGGGAATATCACTAACACACAGAACAGGCTTGCTATTTCTGTTTTCCCTTGTGTCTTTCATTGATATTCTGATCCTTGTGATTTAGCTTGTTTTATGTACCGGCTAAAATCGGGATAAATAGACTATGGAACGTTAAGAACCGACGCCAACGGAAATAAGGTATAATTAAAGCACTAGTATATGTTTACAACTACTTCAGGTGCCAAAGCCGCAATTTATTTTAATTGCAGTAGTTGAACATTTAATTTTGGAGAAACAATCCACCTTAATGGGTGTTTAAAGATCTATTTGGTGTAAGTTTTGGGCTAGCTCCAAACTACTTTTACTGTGAGAAATGTAAAGGTATTCAATTGTTGTTCCTTAGCACTGGGCATACAAGAATTCATTTGGTTCCTAGCAGTTACTCATCTCATTAGCCATCAACATAAGGTGAAATCAATTAACTGCATCTGATAATGTTCCTGAGTGTAGACATCGTACTGTAGTGCGTGGGTGTCACTTCAGTAACGTTTTTGGTATCAGTAAGTTTCTGTGAGGTGCATCACTGAGCCCGAAGCCTTGTCTAATTTTGAGAGACCCGCGTGTGACCAAACCAATAGGATGCAAACCTACGTTTGGAAAGAAAAATAAAATAACTAAAAACTATTTAAAAATTAAAAATAAATTTTAATTTGCCATTCCAAAATCAAACTAAGCTTTCTTTCGAAGTTAATTGGAATACCCTATATAACACTAGCGTTAATAAAGCAAATCTATTTTACTATACGTTAGGTTATTCACAAATGCAGAATATAACTTTCCAGTATCTACAATTATTGGGACATTACCTGAAATGTGTAAATAACTGCAAATGTTTTTCAAGTGTGATTCAAGAGCTGAGTGTTAACTATCACCAATTTAATCCTAATACGTTTACGATTATGAATTTAAGTTAGTGTTCGCGTCTAATGCAGGATCACTTTGTTCGTATATAACCCATTTTCTAATACCGCCTTCTTCCATGATATAACACAGAACAGACCTTATCGTGTTATGTATTATCTTTTCTGGAACATTCCTATCGTTCTATCCCTTTGATGCGTAGATTACTACTACGTATAAGTAACAAATAATCTTGGTGTTCCTAATATAGGCATATGAAATACATTTCATTCCCACTAGTGAGAATTTCTGTACACCACTGGAGCTCAGCGTTCTATCGGTACAAAACAAAGATACACAAGAGGAAAGGACTAAAGGCTCCTCAAACCTAAGGGAAGGAGAGAGTGTTATAAGATCAATCGACGTTGAAGCACTAAATATTAAAGCAAGTGGCAATGGCACAATGCAACAAGCCAAAAACAAAATACTATGAAATTAACTGCACACGAGAAAAACGGGTTAAGGAAGTGGTTTCGGAACCTGAATTTATTCAAATTTTACCAATAACTGGATTCTAAAATTCGTTCCTTAAAAGGAATACTCTATCGATATTAATATGCGCCCAATTCCTTACTTCATGCTAACTAGCGAAAATAGTAGCTATGGTGATTGATCGTACTTATTTTTTTACTAACCCAATCATAGCGATAAGTTCTTACCATAATTATTAGGGCTCACTTCACCCATTAGCATCCCCCTAAAAATATTGAAAGTACAAAATAGAGTATACTATCTCAAATGTGTAATTAACTGTAATTAAATTAGGATAGGACATATTGAATATTGCTGCGTAATATTAATCATAGCAACATTTTTATTTATTTATTTATTTACTGTAAGATAATTAGGTGAACGTGATTTGTATTCAGTTTACGCTTATTAGCTGTGGTCAAGATTAAAATTGTTTAGCAAGTTTAGTTTATGAATAAATCACTTTGCTCTTTAGTTCCATTTGGCCACTTAAGAATTTGTGTTCCATTTCAAACACAACAGTATTAAGTCCTAGTTTCTCTATCAATCATTATTACTAGCAAACTTTGCATAATAACAAATGTAGTAATATGCTTCATTCCGGCCTTCATTTAGAACCTGTACATCAACCCGTCTCTGATGATATAGAAGATAGTTAATTGGCGTTTGCAGTGTTCCAATATGGCACTGTCAGCCTCTAAATACTTTGAAGGGTACAAAAATATATACTCCCTGACTTTGCTACTATAATGTGTATGTAGCGACTCGACAAGTCCCTAACCATATGAATTAAAATAGTCCCAATAGAGCCGTTGCTGAAATGAGCGAAACTATTCTGCAAAGTGACTTCAGCAAAAACGAATTTTCTGTCTGCTAAAGCGGCCAATCAGATTTAACGACGATTCTATTATCACTATTTGAGTCCATTTGATAGCAACTTGTCGACGCGTTCTTCCAGAGCATATCAACCTGTGAGGTTTGCCTTCTTAATATGACTCCCTGATGAAACATGAACCTGAAGATTTCGAATATAGCATTTAGGAAATCTCACCGTTTGTAGACACGTTGATAAACCATCGTGCCATATTCTGATCTCATAAACAACTAATAGCCAAATGATTCGCTGCCGGTTACTGGGGATGTCCTCTGAAAGGTGACTCAATTGCGTATACAGAAACTCCGAGAAACGTCCTGTATAAAGAGCATCCAGGCAGGCTGGACCGATCATAGTATCCCTGAATACAGCACACCTCCACAGAAGGAAACCAAATATCATTACGGTGTACCGTAAACAACACTAAAGTTTTTAGACAAAGGTGTCATTCTTTTGGTCCATTGTTCCCTTAAACGCTCCCTATTGTCTCAGAAATTTCCCGAACACTTTAAAATCAGCAAACCATTGTCTACTAAGTATAGTTGAATCTATTGTTGCGTAGGTACACCTTGATTCTATGAAGGATTTTTCTGGAACATAATTAGCTTGTCCATAGCTTGTCTTGGCACTCAGGCTAGGGCATTCCGAAAGTACAAATATAACATTCAAGGGACTTCTAGTGTTGTACACTGGGATTTTGTAGCTGTTTTTGAGTACTGAATAGCAGTTTTAAAGTCATAATTTGTCTGTGATGTTATTTTGTCATATTTGTGTACTTACTAATAAAAGCGTCATTATCTGTCTTTAGGGAGAAAAAATAAATCGAGGTTTACGCGATAGAGCTTTAAACATTTTGCTGATGGAACTGACAACCAACACTGACCCTCCCTACGGTCCCTTTTATTAGTGGGATACAATGGGTTCTACTAATCAGAACGTATTGAGGTCAAATATTTTTCTCGATGTTTTCTTTCCAAACCAAGAACCCCAGAAATTAAAGGTGGAAGGAGTTGAAGAAACACAATGAAATGTGATGACAGTGCTCGAAGGTGATGTTTCATACTAAACCATCAGAGTCAGCTGTGAAGACTTGAAATTCATAAGTGTTTCAATGAGGTACGCAGCTGAGTGAACAAAAATTATGAAGTACTTATATCGTACAAGATAATATTTGTCTTCACACATTGCAGGCACCAGGGCGTGTTAATTAAACTGTTCAGCTAGTTCTCAAATGTGCAAATTCAAGGAAGCAAGGAATACATAAGCCGAATTGTTAACGTGTGGCTTAAAATATTGACACCAAACAAACGGTCGCGTTATTTGCTTCCAAGGTAAATTCCTTTGCCCCAAAAAACTCCCAACTTCGTCAGATACTTAGGCTTATATCACGCAATAAATGTATATTAGATTACCATTTACACACGAGAGCTTGTAGAACTTGATAAAGTTGACCTTCCCGCTGCTGCCCTTAATTGCCTAAGTTCATACTTGAATCTTTTGCGTAAAGAAATTAGCTTCAGAGGTTTAGTATACTTTAAACCAAAAGAACACGATAGAAAATGAATGAAAACAGTGAAGTGAATCCCGATAGGAGACCTAAACTTTGGTTTCAATGAGTAGGTTCAATGAAAGGTTTCGCTCTGTCGTTTTATAATCTTATGAGACAAAGTTTCGACCCACTTGAAATACTTGTGTACATTTGAATCCGTGTGTATGTGTAGCATGGACAAATCAGCCGGAAGATGGAAAAAGAGGATTAGGAAGCAGAAGAGAACTTATGTACATATTTTTCATTTTGTTTCCATCATGATACAACCATTTGATTGTTCCTCCTAAGTACTGAGGGAAAGCCCCAATATAAATCTTAGTCAGACATTATGACCAAACTGGAATTTAGACCCAGCCCACAGCGTGAGAAGCAAAAACCTTACGCCTACAGAAACAGATGTTTGAAATATGAACATGTGAGAGCAAAATACTTAATTGCCTTTATTAGCGTAGGGGTATCCTTAATCACCTTGAATAGTTGTCAACTTACGTTTAATTTACAGCCTGCGTGTGTTCTCATATAAATACTATAGTTGTGGACAGAACATAGCAACCCTTTTATCTGGGAGAAGGAAGATGACCTTCCCATTTCGCTTGTAAGTTTTATGATTTAAAACAAAAGTTATACTGCGAGCTACTCCCAGACCCCAATAAGCCTAGTCTGGTTATCAAATTCACTGATTATGCACTTCTTAGTTCTTACTTGTGTTCTCTTATGTGTCTACGTATTGATGGAAGTGAATTTTTCTTTTACATTTAGGCCATGGTTGAATAACAAAACATCTTCCGAACATTATATGAAGGCGGATCAAAACTCTGGTTCTTCATCGCAAAGGATTCTGGTTTATGCTTAAATATTCACTAAAGCCGTTATGGTTGTCAACTCCTGCTGTCTAACAATAAGGCAGATAGTTTAATGAAGAAGATTAATAATTCGTTTGCAAAACTAACGCCGCCACCACCACCACCATTACCACCACCACCAGCAGCGCCACCGCCGCCGCCGCCACCGCCACCACCGCCACCGCCACCCCCACCGCCACCGCCGCTACTACCGCCGCCGCCGCCGCCGCCGCCGCCACCACCACCACCACCACCACCACCACCACCACCACCACTTCCACTAGTACTACTACTATAAATAAATCCTCGAACAAAATAAATTAGGCTTTCTAATGAGTTGTTTAGCGATAGTCGAAAACTATCACGATTTTAATAGATGTGGAATATTATCGCTGTTATTGTGATTGCTATTATCAAATTTTTATTACTTCCATGCCACTTTAAGTCTGTCATGATTTTAAAATGTGCTACATTAACCAAAAGTGTGGGAAAATCCTGCATTACTGCAGAAGAGCAAATTGGAGGACATGGCAACTGTGTTAAGACTTACATTAGAGTCTTTTGTCTGTGGCCACCAGGATACATACGTTACTGAGGAAGGCCGCCTTATTTTGTTCTCAAGTATATATCACCTTTTCTCCGGATTCTCCGGTTTCCCCCGCCACTTACTCCAACAATTACTCCATTATCACCTTTCCAATCCTCAATTTTATCTGTATTTCATATCGTGCTCTTCCTCACTATCATACCTGCTGCTTGGTTGATCACCTGCTTCCAGATCTTCACTCTGTCCGGTCCAGTGGTTCCTGTGCTCCCCGACAGGCGTCTGACCCTGGGCACTGGCTTGTAAGTCCCTACATCAGTGGAGGGTAATCAGGGAAAGAAGAAGTACATATCACCTCTCATATTTATGTGAGAATTCCTGCAGCGTAGACATCGTGCCTCCAATTCACTTCAAATAAGCGTATCTGCGTACATAGGTATGCAGGCTTCCAAGGCCGTTATCTATTGGAGGAACTTCATGTACTTTTGATGTAGACTGTCTCATAATGTCGCTCCACCTGTGTTGAGATTCTATGGGCTACTGACTGGCTGGCTCGCTCGCTCTATTTGGAAGGCTCATGGCAAGCCTAGTTATTGCTGTGTGTACTTTTTTCTTGGGGCTGCTCCACTTCCGCAGTTCCCGTGGCAATCGTCCTCAAGGCTACATCGCTTCCTCATACACAGTCTGTTACTAAACGGAGCATGTAAGGCAAAGAGGACTGAGTGCTATCTTAGTAGGAGATAAGGTGCAATTAGTGGTCGGGTTCCGCGTTAGCGCCCGGTTTAGTACACATTAACACCTAGCTGCCATGCAGCGTGTGCAGCGTGTGCGTTGAATTCTGGAACACAGCACATGCCGAAGTTCCAGAAGTACCCAAGGTGGTAAGCGGTGAGGGATGGAAGTAGACCTACAGGTAGAGTAAAGATCAGTAGATGAATGAAGATGAAGTTGTGATAGGACATAGACATAGCAAGCAAACCGTGATGTTAAAATACGGGATATATGCATGTGATATAGTGGAATGCAGTGGTGGAGACAGGCTTCTGATGTAGGTGAGGTACCTGGAACTGAAAGGTCTGTGGTTGCTGTTGCCGGTGCTTCCTTCGTTGATATGAGCCTTGAGATCTGCTGCACATTAGTCTGTGAACAGAGAGTAACTATGGTGTCAATTGTGGGTTCATGAGTCTAAACAGGTGAACTGCTAAGTCAATGACTAAAGTATTGTCCACGGAGAACTCAAAGAGGTTGAGAGGGTTTTTTGACCTTTACAGATCATAGTCGTAGTTACCAAGGTTTGTGATAAGGGGACTGAAATATCTTCTTGATAATAGCTTCTTGATAAATTCCTCGACTGTATGCATGCAGCGCTCTCGTAATTCTCATGCCGATGCAAAACTGAGTGCGCTCGTAACATTTTGCAGTAACCTGTTTGGGTAACTGCTTAACTGTTTGATATAAGTGGTGGTAACATAACCCCAAACTGGAGCTGCATAATAGGAATAGCCCTAACCGGTGTTTTGTACTGTGTATGTCCGAGTTTAGCGGAGATGTGAGAGCCAGTTATAAGGAGGGGGTATAGATTCCGTAGCTATCGTTGCTCCTTGTGTCGGATTTGTTGTATGTGGGGGGGCCTTGGTCCATCGTAATGCCAAGGTATGTAGCTTCCTTGCTCCAGGTGTTGTCTTATCCGAACAATTGGAGAGGGGATGGCGCACCTTAGCGAAATGCGCTTGTAAATATGACAGTTTGGCATTAGGTTTGATTGGATTTGATTCGCCGTATGTAGAGTATGTATGTATATCTGTAGAGTGGGGAACCATCTCTGAATAGCCATCTGGAATATTACTATTGGCCATTTTCTCAAAACTGATTTATATATATATGTGTGTGTGTGTGTGTGTGTGTGTGTGTGTGTGTGTGTGTGTGTGTGTGTGTGTGTGTGTGTGTGTGTGTGTGTGTGCATGTGTGTGTGTGTTTCAGTCGAATATCTTTGAGTATTTATAAAAGGTATCCGGAGTATATAACGGATTTGCGTGTTTTCTCTATCACCTGCAGCTTCTTCACCATAAAGTGGACCAGTGTGTATGTTGCTGAAACAATTGCGCTCACTATATGTCTTAGTTTTATATATCTTGGGGTGCTCTAAAATTATGTGACACAGGTGTCTGTTTCTTCTCCTTGGATATAGAGGAAATTCTTATAACTACTGCGACAATCTTTTCAATTTTTATGTTTTTTTTTTGGGGGGGGGGCAATATTTTTTGTGTGGAGGATTTTGTAGCAAATTCAGCGTCTTTTCATAGTATTTCTTAAAGTCCGTAATTAATGTTTTATTCTCCTTTTCATCTGGGGCGATTGAAATGCCCGGGTTTGGGGCTGATAAAGCGAATGCGACGATAATTATGGACACTATAGACTAGTGTCTAGATTAGATGTCTAGGCTTGAGTCTTTAGTCTACTTTGTAACAGATGCTGAATTTGCTACGATATCCTACTTATAAAAAATGCCAAGAATCTTCCACAACAACTTAAAAAGACACATAAAAGAAGTTCCTCCATACCAAAGGAGTAGCAACAAACAATTATACCACATGATTCTGGGATAGTCGACATTTATGGCCTATCCAAGGTACATTAAGCCGAAGTCCCGCTAGGACCAATAGTGAGCGCCATTGCTTGATCGACTTGCACGCTGGCCTGTTGGGAAAACTACAAGAGTGAGTAGAAGAATGTGAAGGTACGAACGAACGGAGGGGTCCCCGCAACCAGAGTAGAGCAGCGCACTTAGGCTACTGGCCCTTTGTGTTTCCACCGTGACCTCTAGGGTGCAGAGATGAGGGGAGAGACCCGAAGGGCCACCAGATCCTAATGGCGGCGGGCACAAGCATGGACGGGTCCCTAAGTGCGACCACGACAGATGACAGCCAAACCCACCCACATGCCCCTAACATCCGGCAGTAATTACCGTAGAGGAACCCATTTGGGGTGGGTCCTGTTAGGCATAACCGACCGAGGTCAGGGAAGAAACCTCTACAAAGTGCTCGTCCATCTCCCAGCCGCAATCCACCGAACACCGTCGTCTGGTTCTACACGCTATAGCAGATGAAAATTAAGGAAATGATGAGCACAGGAAATAACATAAAAGAAAATCGCAGTAGGAGAGGAACAACTCCAGCATGCGCCTTCCGACAGAGGAAAACCACGTAAAATCCATTCAGAGTGGGTGGTCACCGAGGATCGTGCCCACGAGCTTCCGAATGCCAGTCGCACACTTTACCTGGGTGTCACCTCACAAGGTGTTAGCAGGAAAGACACCCATATACGTTATCGCCCACCTAAAACCTATATCAATCATCCTTCAACTATCCTACCTCTTACCATTATATAACTTCGCTCAGTTATTCTTCTAAAATCGAATGTTACGTATATTTCATTCATATTGAGTAAGTCAGTAACAGCTTCCATAATTTGAATAATGTATTAATGTTTTTATATTTTCCACACATACAGTCTCGTTCTATATTTCGAAATTATGGCCAATTAAATTATGTCTATTTAGGTTTAATTCCCAAAATCTTTGTTAAATGTCATCTAAAACAACCTATTTCTGCATAATTATCTCTTAGTTATAATTGGTAGGTAGTAGCAAATATAGAGCAAGTGGAGTTTAATTTGGCGTCCTTAACATCCTAAGTTACAACACAAGCGCTACAGGAATGCGAATACGCAGGCACTATGTACCTGGGTAGCAAAAAACTTAGAACGTAATGGTGAGCTTTCAGATATAGTTAGCACGTTGAAGTCAGCCATAAAATTAAATTCTAGGCATTAGAGGTCGTTCTGTTCTCTCTCTCTCTCTCTCAGCCTTGGATATTATTACAAAAAGAGTTTCATTTCCTCTTCAGCATCTAGACGGCATTTACTCTTCAGCCGCACTAAACTCATCCACATTACTTGTTCGTGACCCTCGCTACTACCATAAATGCTACCAGAGATTGGAAGGATAACATTAACGTTGTGTGAACCTGCAGTATTAAATTGCCATTAATGCAGTATTTAAACGTTGATGACATCTCTCTCACATTCGCGTTCCTACGGCTGAAATATTGAATTGCCGGGGGAGTAAATTTAATTACGCTCGTGCTTTAGTTGAAAGACAAACTCCGTTCGAAGAAACCAGTTTTGTTGTTGACAGCGAAACGTTGTGTCGTTACTGCATGGTTTGAACTCAGGCCAACTCCCAAATGGAAGCTTTGTTGGCATACCTTCCTGTATGCTAACCGAACTAATGATCAATTCACTGTATTAGAATTTTCTTTTAAAGAGACAATAGGACTTATACATTAATATTGGTACACCTTTTGCATTTTACTCTTACACAAAATAATCTCAAAAATACCTTATTTCACGTAGTCTCATTAATTCAACCATATCAGAACTTGTATAATTCTAGTCTTTACATTCAAAGATGAAATACATGTCCCTTTACCTCTAGGTCCACAAGCTATGTTCGTTCAGAGAGAAAAAAAAGAAGCAGAAAACGCCAAATCAAATTAGAAGAACAGAAACATTGCTGAAAATATGACTGGAAAAAAGATGAAAGCCGTCAGGAGGGGTAAAATTGGGTGCGGAACTATTCAGATACCAGTATGACTATGCGTAGTTTAAAGCACTAAATGGCGTTTCTTTATTCGCTTTACATTCTCTGCCACATACATATGGTGGCAAGAGAATGCATTAGATTCCACGCCCAAAAATACTATATCGATATTTCACCGCAACACACCTTATGATGTCACCTGAACAAGCCCCCCCCCCCCCCCCCAGCCCGCGAAAGATTGTAAAAGGTCCGCGAGTGAGTGCGAGCGCGTGCACTTATCGCATAACACAGACAAGAAGCCGGATTTTTTTTTTTTTTTTTTTTTTTTTTTTTTTTTTTTTTTTTTTTTTTTTTGAATTAACGTCCTCCAACATTGTGTCATATCGGACGAAAAGAAGCCGGATGAATACCAAACTTGACATTTACGTTCAACATCTTCCAAAGGTACCACACGAAGACTTTCAGGAAAATCTCCCCGCCCCAAACCGCCTTTATGGTGGACAAGTTTGCATATCATTGTTTTAAAAATTCGGCAAACGATTTTGATTAAAATACCACGTGTTGACGATACTTGAATGATTAATAAAAGATATATTTATTTCAAATTTTCTAAAAATAAACTGAGCTTTTCATTCCGAATGAATTTTGTAAAACCGGCAAGCTGTGAGAGCCAAATATGCGTACATGAAACATTTGGATAATATCCTTAAGTCACAGAGTTATGTCAGGAATAGGGCAAACCGGCAAGGAAAGCAAACTTCAATGATATTGATATGGTGTTAAGATGTTCTCTTATTTGGAGATAAATTATAATTACAGGGTGGCGCAGCAAATGTCATATATTACATTGTGTAATAAATATTTTATTTGGACGTTGGCAAATTTGGAATATTGCGACGAACACCCATAGTTCTTGCATGGCCTAACAGAAGACACAATTGTCACTATCACGCATGCGTGTCACTCTTGTTTAGGTTTAGTAATATGGTGGACAAAGACGTTTGACGCTAGAACAGAGTGAAAACTATATTGTTTTACGCGGAAAGAAGAGTGTAACACAGACTCAGTAAGGATTCAGTGTTAATTTTCTAACAAGGTAAGCCTCCTGCAGACAGACAGTGTATAAGCTGACCACAAAATCTGAAACTGAGAGCAGTATTTTAGAGCAAAAGCGACCTCGTGCCAATACAGTCCGTACTCCAGAGAATATTGACGCTGTGAGGGTGGCTTTGACCCGAAGTCCTGGAAAATCCAGGACGCGAATAGAAGTCCAATTGAGCATCTTATGTTGTTCTCTTCAGAAAGTACTTCATGCTGACGTGAAATTAGTTCGAGACAGAATGATAGCGTTGCACGAAACTGACGGGAAATGACAAGGTATGGCGACTTCAACTCTTGGAAATTATGTTGTGTTTCATAACACATGGTTCTCAGGTGAGGTGTACGAGTTGCTCCTGATGTTGTACACGAGATTGAACATTATAGAGAAAATTGAGTATATGGGATGCCGTTTCCAGCCATGGAATTATTGGTCCAATCTTTCTCAATGGCACAGTTAACAGTGGGCATAACATGGACATGTTGCAGAACAATTTTCTTCCGCAACTTTATGCAACAGGGTTACCAATGGAGACGCAATGTTTCATGCAAGATGGAGCTCGTCCTCATACAGCAAATGTTGTTTTACATGACCTAAATGAACATTTCAAGCACTGTGTGATGTCCCATCGACATCCAGAACGTTTTCAGATAGATTTAACATGGCCACCACACAGCCCGGATAATAATCCCTGTGATTATTTCTTATGGAGACATTCTATCGCAACAAATCACGTAATCTAATGCAACTGCAAGCGGCTATCACAACAGAAGACTTGTATCGTAGGATGATCGGAAACACATCACAGTTCCCACGTCAATAAGGCGGGCATACTGAACATATACAGAGCGCTCACTGAGTACACACATTCTGAAAATTAACTTTAAAAATGTATGCCATTTCATGCACCACCCTGTGCATAATCTTATTATTTAGCATGCTGTTGTTCTATTAAGTCATTAACGTTAGACTTTCCTTTTTATGGCACTTCGACTGGTTTTTATAAGCATTAAGGCTTCAAACCTAAAGTTAAGATTGTCTGCTACAGGCCTTCCGCTTTGCAGCTGAGCAGCGTTGCCAAATGTATGGGCACAGCTTATGAATTCCAGGGAGCGTTGGTTCAGGTCTTGGTAGGGTGGTTCGGTTATCATATTTCTGAGCATGGATATTTCTCAGGGATGGTAAAGAAATTGACTCTTGCCTTCCACTATTATTAATTATTTATCCATTATTTTTCTTTTTATATTTTTGCTGTCTAGCCCACGCGCATAGCACTACACATCCTCAACTCCAGGCTGCGATAAGGCACACACACAGCTTGGGCACACCCCACTGTCTTGTCAGTAGGGTGGGCCCACTGCTGGTCACCCAAGCGCTGATGCCTGCCTACGCTAGCATATTGCACTCGCCAAGTAGATTCCTAGATTCCATCAGTTATTATTGATCTCCTTGTCAGGTCCACCAAGGATTTGATGGGATCCAGGTATATTGTCTCCATATAGAGTCCCAACTGATATCACGAGACTGAATGCACCTCAGACCAGACCTCTTAACGGGAAAAACTTCCTACGCCAGTACCGGGGATCAAACCCGGTTCCTCCGTGCTAGTGCCAGGAGTGCTACCACTGCGTTACGGAGACGGTCAAGGTATTACTTAGAACAATGGCAGCACAAATCATGTTCCCAGCATAATTAGATTCAGTATATATAACTCAAAGAAACTCCGAGCTAGCGGGCCAAATGACCTAGTTGTCGATGGGCACCTACACTGCACTCACTCACTCACTCACTCATTCACTCACTCACTCACTCACTCACTCACTCACTCAGTCACTCACTCACAGACTCTCATTCACTCATTCAATCACTCATTCACTCACTCACTCACTCACTCACTCAGTCACTCACTCACTCACAGACTCTCATTCACTCATTCAATCACTCATTCACTCACTCACTCACTCACTCACTCAGTCACTCACTCACTCACTCATTCACTCACTCACTCACTCACTCACTCATTCACTCACTCACTCACTCACTCACTCACAGACTCTCATTCACTCATTCAATCACTCACTCACTCACTCCTCATTCACTCACTCCCGAGCTAGAAATACTGTGCCTTTTAGCGTGATGCAAAGTGTATCAAGTTTTGAACAAGTATAGAACATGGAGCGATACTCTTATTGGGCCGAGCATTTTATAGAGGATCGGTCTTGAACCCGGTTTCTTAAGTCAGTAGTGGTCAGGATGAGTCACGACCTTGGAACTACTGATGCAAAAGACAACGGTGGCAAACATGTGGTTCCCTTACAATCAGGTATGAAGCCATTTCTCTATTAAGCAGAGGTCAGAGATCGAAGGCCGCAACTGGCTTATGCCAGTCTGGGTTAACAGCAACTTTCAATGTCGCATAACCAACATGAGTAAATGAACTTAGTTTAGCGATGTCGTTAATAGAGACCAATTCTTAATGCTTCTGGACCACTTAAACACCATTTGCCTCTTCTAGTATAACATTTGCAATTCTTCCATGTACGAAATTGAATCTTAAACGGTGATATAGGTTCTGTTCGTATATGGTTGTAACATATATCTTAACAATTTTATAACTCGCGTAATCTATTACTTAAATCCTATGTGACTTAAATATTGTAACTTTATGTGTTTGTATTAAAGCGATGCATCGTGTAAAAACAAAATCCAGAGTTTTTCTGATTACTTTGAGCTTTTTGTCATGCACTCAGAAGGTAAAAGATGTTATAGTAGGCACAAAATTTCAAATAGCAAAGTTAAATCGTTAATATATCATTTTTATTCAGAATTAATCATTTTTGCTATGTTAATCTGAAATGCTCATTGGAGCTTCCATACTTTTAATTTGAGTTAAGTGTTGAAACATAAAGAGATTTCAGGCCTTTCTCAATTTTAATTACTTTATAGGAAAAGAAAATGTATAAATGTTATTGAATTTTCCAACTTTTTGATTAAGAGTTATGGAAAGTAGTTACTTTCAACTGAACAACAATATTTTTAACTAGACCCCAACAATTTTCTTCTTCTTCTTTTTCTGCTTCACGATTTAGACCGTTTTAGCCTGTTCCGGCTCCAAAATCTTGTGTCCCTCTTTTCTTCGGACGTCCTGGGTTTCACATCCTTGCGGTCTGCAATATATGCTGCACAGGGTATTGTTGTTTCCAATTGAATCTATATTCTGCTATTACTTTTGTTCATTCTTGTATATTTAACTTTTGTCTTATTTCATTGTTTTGTTTTTTAACCAGTCTTGTGTATCCTACTATGGACCTGAGAATTTTATTTCAGCTGTCTGTATTCTTCTTTTATTTCCTGCAGTCAATGTCTATGCTTCAGACCCACATGTCATAGCAGGTATGCCCATTGCTTTGTACAGTTTTATTGTGGAGCCATTTCTAGTTTTATTTCTTAGAGTTCTATTTATGGTTCCTGTTTTTTATTTAGTTTATTTATTTAGTTTTTTATTAATGTCTTATTCAGACCCTATGTTATTTCGCATCCTAGGAAGTTAAATTTTGACACTTCTTCTATGCTCTTATTTTCTATAATTATTTTAGACCAGACTGAATGGGTACCTTTAAATGGCATTAACTTCAGCATTTTCGTTTGAAATGTCCATGTTATATGTTTTTGCTATCAGTTTAATTTGTGTCATCCTTTGAAGTTCATCTTCACTTTTCGCTACCAATATATGGTCATCTGCAAATGCCATTGTATTTACTAATCGTGGCCCCAAATTAATTCCTCCCTCTGTTTGTTGCTTCCATAATCGGATCATGTCGTCGAAATATATATTAAAAAGGGTGGTTGATAATGGACAACCTTGTCTAACCCCCTAGGTTGTTTATTCTAATTTTCGTTTTTAGATCTAAATTTTTAATTACATTCATTAGGTGCATTGGTACTCCTTTATTTTCTAATATTTTCCATAATTTTACTCTGAATACCTTATCAAATGCCTTCTTAAAATCTATAAAGATTATACGTATTTCCAGGTTGAACTCTACGTTTTTCGATTATTTGCCTAAGGGAGAAGACATTATGCAACTTCTACCTTTCCTGAAATCTGTTTATTTTTCTATCAATAACGATAAGCTATTATTTATCATTTTTGCATAAATGTTATAGGCAAGGTTATAGCAACGTAATACCTCTATAGTTTTCTGGTATCGTTCTTACACGTTTTTTTTTTTTTTTTTTTTTTTTTTTTTTTTTTTTTTTTTTTTAAATATTGAGATGATTCTTCCTATTTTCCATTCTTCAGGAATCTTCGTTTCTATTTATTTTAGAAATGTAGAAATCTTTTCTAAACTTCTCTGTAGTGCATTTTAGCGGTTCTGTGTTGATATTATCAATACCGCATTCTTTGTTATTCCTGCTTCTTTTTAAGACTTTTCCAGTGCTTGCAATTTTAAACTATCTATCGCTGTATTGGGTTCTATTATTTTCTCCGTTTCTTGTGTTTGTTGCCCTTCCATCCATAAATCTTTGTAATGCTGCTCTAAATCTTGTTCTTTTATAACTTCTAAATTTGTTCTGTCTTTTTCTTGTGAGTTGAGGTTCCTAATGAATCGATATACTTTGTCTTGTCGATCATGAAGATTATATTCCATATCTGCTATGTATTTGTCCCTGTGGTTTCTATTCATCTTGCGTGTATATTTTTTTAACTAATGCTCTAGTTATATTGCATTCCATCGTTGCTTTGCCGAGATATATTTTAGATATGCTTCTTCTTTATCTTTCGCTAGTTGTTCTATTTCGGGAATCCACACTTTTAGCCCACTTTTTCTTCGCCATAATTTTTTTCCTTTGTTCCTAATATGTACCTACTTCTTTTGCTGTTCTCTATACTAATTCCTTGATTCTATTCCATTCTTCTTCAGTTCCGACTTTTCGGTTTTCTATGTTTATATATAACCTCTATCTTCTCATATATAAATCTTGTATAGATTTGTCTTCGAATAGTTTCACTTTGTAGTTTTCTTTCTCTCCGTTTTCTTCATTATCATTACTTTATTATTTCTGATTTTATATATTTGGCTTGTATTTATACTTTACTTATTAATAGATAGTGATGACCGTGAACATCACTACCTCTACAAACTTTTGTTTCTTTAACTGAGCATTTCAATTTCTGGTTTACCATTATAATGGTCTATTATTGAGTATGAACCCCTCGCGCTCCAAGTATACTTGTGTTTATCTTTGTGCCTGAAAGATGTATTTGTGATTCGAAGAGATTATGACTTGCGACGTCTAAGAGTTGTTTTTCATTTCCATTTAAAGTAAATTCTCCATTATTTGCTGATACCTGTGGTATGGGCGGGTATATTTCCAATACGGGCATTTAAATCTCCTGCAGTTACTAGCTAATCGTTTTTATTTATTTTATCCATTAATTTCTGTAGTTGTTGATAGAATTTGTGTTTCTACTTTTTTGACTTCTTCTAGCACATACACTCCAATTACTGTCAGTTTACCTCTTGGAAGTTGGTATCTTATTTCCATTATTCTTTCATTTATTCATTTGTATGATATTACTGACTTTCTAATTTTATTATTTACTAAGACTACTACCCCTGCCTTTGATCTTTCTGCTATATCTACTCTGCTATAAAGCAATGTATAGTGTCTAACGTTATAACTGCCTCTCGACTTCTATTTAGTTTCTATTATTGTGGCATACTTCTCTTTCCTTTAATTCTCCCACTAGTTCATTCTCTTTATGATGAATGCCTCTGACGTTCCAGGTTGTAATTTTTATCTGATTTTGTTTACCTTTTCGTTTGTTCTTTCATTTTACCCTATTTTATGCTTGTGTTGTCATATGTTGAAAGCTTCTGAAATACGTGAAATAGCGTTTGTTCTGAGCCGCTCACTGTAACTGCTATTACAGCATAGCTATCTCTTAAATCCTCTTTATTAAAGATAAAATAAACAATTCTTTAAAAACTGGCAATTGAACGATATGCGTTCTGACGGTTTTTACTTCCATTTGGGGACATGAAACACGAATATAAACAGATTCATCCGACATTTTCATTGACATTTTATATGCAACATCGCTTCACAGGTTTGATTGCCGGTTGGTATTACTGTAAGACGCATTATTTCAACCCATGGTCTCCATATTCAAGTCATTCAGGTTTAGCATTTTGTCAACCTAAACTCTAAAGTAATAATAAAATCACGAGTTGCTGCAGCACACAACAGAACCAAACGCAGGGTCGGTATTTCCGACTTACAGTCTGAAAATATCGTCCTTACGTCTTACTGTATTGTGGCTTTGCGACATCCAAATTAGACAGTCGAAATTTTCTATATTAAGTGGAAGTGATCCAAACAGTAATTCCATGTACAACACAGATACTGATACTCGTAGATAGGTGTTAACTTTCGAAATCGTGAACCGGGGGTCTACGTTCAAATACTAAATGAGCTTTTCCCGGGTTTCCCTCGATCGTCATACCTGGGAAATGCTTGAAATAATCCCTAAACTAAACTTAAACCTGGAATATTTCCTTCTTAAATTACGTTTTTTATAATAGAACACACTAAAAATGTCAAAGTATAAGGTTACTTTTTTTCGTATGAAATACGGGTTTCAATTTTTTATTGCAGATAATCCTTCATAACGTAATGTTCAATTGAAAATCAAAATAATTAAACAGTACCATCTACATTTTCATTTCCAAAGGCTAAGTATGCGTTAAGCACGACCTTAAATATCTATCATGCCAATTTGTATACTATAATTCAGTTTCAGGAAATTTCAAATTTTATTTTTGTTTATGACTATATATTATTCCTAAACAACAACAAAAAATGCATTGATCAAATTTCTTCTCTTCTTAAATGGACTTTAATGGATAAGAGACAGAAGTTATTATTCAGAGACACGATCTGCAAAGTATGTATATTATTTAATTCTAATTAACAGTACACTTCATGAAAGCTTCTTGACATATCGATTTTTACACGTTTTTCATTAAATATATTTACCTCACAGCATGCTTAGGGATTTTGTTTGTTCTCTTTAGCAGACGAGAAGCACAAACAGTAGTTTTGTGGTTTTATAACACACAGAAATTATATGTTAGCGTTGCGCTTAATAGCCAAGAGGGCGTTTATAAACAGACACTGGCGTGAGATCTGTAGTGCTGTTCATTTTCTGTTCAAGAGTCACAAAGCGTTCTTAAAAGAACTTTGGTTTTACGATATTTTGCAATGGTTGAATTACACACTAGCTGCTTCTCTCATCCATCTTTATGCATCTGCTTATAAGCTACACGATAGTACTAATTCATGGTTCTCACAAAATTTATATGAAGATGGAAAAAGGTCCGCATAAATGGGTAATCGATATTTCGAAAAACACTTTCAGAACTAGTCATTACTCTGTGATGGGACAGCTCAATGATATAAAATATGCATTACTTTTTCGAATAATTGCAAGATGGTATGCGGCTGTACTCGGTTACGAAATAAAGTTGATAATATATATTATGCTGTTTAGGAAGGAACGATTTAGGTGACATATACATTAAAAAATAAAGTGCTCTGGCAAATTACGAACACCTCTTGAAGTTAATATAGTTTTCTAGCCATTATTTCTGGTGGAAGTACAGGTGCTCATTGAGATACACTGCAACATTTTTCAAATGTTATTTTTGCACAAATCTATACAACCTAGATATTTAGGGTTTAGCCAGCTCAAAATAAGGACTGATAGAGTAAGTAATGTATTTATTTATCTTTAGAGTATCCATTTTATGATAAAAATGACACATTTGCATATTCACAAGCAAAATATATTAGGCAATATACCCTTATTTGTAAATAAACATCCGTATGGCATCGAAGAACATATCTTAAGTAAACAGAAGTTGTTACATTAAAACGAGTACCCTCTCTCTGAACATTATTGGTAGATTAAATTTGGTGAATAAAGGGCACAAAGTTCATCTGGACCTCACTGACTCTTTCCACAGTGGTCCACATGGAAATTTGCGTTATTTTAATTGAAAAATTGCATGTTACACATAAAATTAGCCCACGACATATTTCCCTTCTAAAAATGACAAAATAGCTACTTGCATAAGCCATGCTAAATTTAGGATATTCTTCTTTTCAAACAAATTTACACCTGAAGATTTCAATCAAAATGGTCATGTGTATCGTTTACAATAATGTATACTTGTTGCGTTGTTGTGGATCACCGAGTAAAAACCAAGTAGATAGTGCATAAGAGTAAAACGGGAAGATAATATAAATCTATTTAATCACTGCTAAAACTTCCAAGTGCAATTCAATTTCCAATGCCAATTTTGTGTCCTTAATTGTCTTTCCAGTCTTCATGTCTTAGACGCACTTAAATACTACCTACTGGTTAATCTTCAACAATCACTTCAATTTTATTTTGAATATGTGTTCAGTCCAAAAAGTCAGCTAGTTCACAGATTAAAATTGCCCCACATCATGCTTCCTAAAGTGCTATATCAAAAATAAGAGAGTCACAGAGACGAATATATGCCAATGAAACATTACGTGCTCTCATGTTTGCGTTGCTTATGTTACGGCAATTTACAATCTGTAATCCTTACTGTTAGACAATAGCAGCATATACAAGAGTGAGTGTCCCTGTAAGCAAAGTAGAAAGTATTCAAAGGCTGTTATTGTCTATTATCATGGGCTACATAGAATATTTCAAACCTCGGGAACTGCCTCACATCGCTCGTCTTCTCTTACAAGCAGAACGAAGTTCACTCACGCCACTAGCGCCTGCTTCGTAGGAATCGCGTCGTTGCGTTCTGCAAGTCTTTTAACGCACAAAGGGTTATCTATTTACCCCAATGGCGGATGAGATGGGCCACCTGGTACATATAACGACAATATCCTTGTGGCCTTTTCGGTAAGTGAACTATTTTGGCAAGACACTGCCGGATTTTCCTTAAGAAAGCGAGGATATTTATTTCAACAACGAGCCAGCTTTGTATGTGCATCAACTTATTCCAATCTAAGAGGTGAGGCAGACGTGAAGTCTTTTTTTTTTTTTTTTTTTTTTTTTTTTTTTTTTTTTTTTTCCTCGGACCCCTATTAGCAAGTGAGCTAACGTGATGTTTTATTTCTCACGTCACTCTTATTTTGCAGCCATACTTTTATGATCCATAAAATTCTGTAAGAATACTTCTGCTTTATCCGCTCCTTTCTGTGACGTCTCCCACTTTTAATGACTTATGCATTGTTTCCTTAATTAATTAGAGATTATATCAGTAATGCGAGCTTGCTCAATTGCCCTTATGTTTCCAAACAAAGACTTCATGCCTTATGCTCAGATTGTTATCTTCGTTTAGGAAACTTCGCCGTACTTGTCGACGGCTGTCTTTTATGGAAGTGTTATGAAGCGGCATTTTGCTTTCTGACATGTGAACACGCTTGAAAATTCTTCCTGGAAAAACCCAGAGTGCCGGTACTGGAGTACCGACCAAAAATAATATGTTCTACATTCTGAGATATTTAAAATAAAATAGTAAACGAAACGTTCCTTATTATAGTTATGTAGGTATAGGTAATCTTACGTGCTCTAAGACTTAAAGTTAAGAAACTGGAACAAATGATCATTCACTAGCTGAATGTAAAGTCAAATTTTACAGCTGTAACAGTGCAAAATACAGTCCAAACTCGAGCCGTCCACCGAGCGAATGTTGTTCATTAATTTGTACCATTCATGCCTTCCAACACAAGTCAGCTCGTGAATTTCCTTCCATTTGGTATATCAAAAGAGTTGATGTGGCATTTCCAGTTCGAACGCCCAGTGTAACCAGCGTTACCACGCACTTCCGAAAATATTTTTCTGTATTCCAAATATCCGAATTACTTTTCCCGAAGACGTTTTCTTCCAATTCAAACTTTCCGAATTCATTTTTCCGAAAGCATATTTCATAAAGGACACTTCTCTGTCATGTCTTTTTTCTAACTTCTTCCGAAAGTAGTGTACTAAAAATATTTTCCAATATAGGAGTTTGTTTTAAAATTGGTGAGGGTAACGCGATCACAGTGCTAAAATGTTGAGATCCAACTTTGCATTCTCATCCCCCAGATAGGGAGGAGGCGGAGACGGAAAAAGGTGAAACTTAGCATGAAAGAAACTGCAGAACAATCTCCGGAGCAACTATCTGCACAGATTTTAAGAACCAAACTCCGAAGAGTATCCTCTGATGCCATTAGCTTGCTGCCTAATGGGGAGAATTAAAAAAAAAGGCCCTAAGAAGAGAAAGACGCAGAAATCAACCTGCTAACCGAACTTTCCTTTAGAATCTTGAAAATATACCCCTACGCTATACCAGAACTCTGCAAGATGAAATATTCTTGTTCAGAACAGGAAAACAACGATCGTGAGAACTTGCAATTACTAATGAATAGTCGTACCTAGTCCTTAGAAGGTACCTTTAAGCTAAGTGCTGCTATTTACATGGAGTTACTTATAGTTTTAGGTGCGACAAAAAGGAATTAACCAACTTTGAACGAGGAAATTTCGATTGCAAATCCGTGTGTATAATCTCTACTGCCTAACAAAGAAGAATGATTGTACACAAGAGCTCTTGAGCAAATTCTAAGCTCTGTACGTGCCCTAATAGCATAATTAAATTCATAAAATAATTTATATATCATAAACCAATTATCCAATTTTAATGAAATTCGGTGTACATCCTATTCTCATACAACTGCAAATACAGTAAAAATTTAAAAAAAGAATCTCTCAAGAAATGTGGAACTTTAACATTTCACTCCCAGTGTCCCTTAAAGGCCTTATTTACCAACTTTACGAAAGGAGATGCTGAAGCTGCCCACCGTCGTTGTCTATACATTTTTGGCAATTCTTTAGGAAACTATCCACTTGCCGTAGTTCACGTTGAGAAATGGTGGCAATTTCCTGGCGGATATTTTGTTTTAATTCTTCCAAGGTGTGTTTTAAGGTATCCCAGAGATAGAAATCGCAGGGGATTAGGTCGGGGGACCGAGGGGGACTAACAAATTCTGTCCTGAAACGGACTTTCGATTGTTCTCATCGAAATATTGGCCATGTGAGCTGTTGCAAGGTCTTGTTAAAAAAAGGGGAAATCACGCTCCCTGTCTGTTAATTCTCTAAAAAGGGGGGCAAAATTGTACGGGTGTCAACTGTTGACTCGAAAAAAATTGGGCCTATAACTCCTTCTCCGCTGATGACGCACCATACAACAATCTTTTCGTCATGAAGGGGTACTTCATGAACAATATTAGGTTTCTCAGAGTTCCAATAACTATTATTTTGTGCACACATATCCATGAAGGTGGGTCCAAGCCTCTTCGGTGAAAAGTATTAAGTATGGATATGTATACACTATTGAGAGCCCATTCACAAAATGTGCGCGTAATTATAGGATCATCTGGTTGAAGAGCACGTAGTTACCACAATTATTTTATATGGTTTTAGCTTCATTAATTTAGTAGCTATTCGCAAAAACCACAAGAAATGCCTACCTGTTATGAAAGACGCCTAAGCGATTTTTGCAGGGAATTCTCCAAACTATGACCGATTCGTATTTTTTTTTTGTTTGTGTGTGTGTGTGTGTGTGTGTGTGTGTGTGTGTGTGTGTGTGTGTGTGTGTGTGTGTGTGTGTGTGTGTGTGTGTGTGTGTGTGTGTGTGTGTGTGTGTGTGTGTGTGTGTAACAACCGTACGCCGTCTTTTAGATTTTTTAGCTTGAACACCTCCTGTGGCCTGAAATTTACTGTAAGTTCATGGATTGCTGTACGGCCTGGAACTTTTACACCTGGAAATCGTACTTTCACTTGGCGAGCTGACTGAGTTAACACAGACGAATCATAAATAAATACATGCTGTGCAGTAGAAAATATGCTGAGCTATATACACAGCTAAGTACAGGACGAAAAATGAATCACTCGTAGTAACTGAACCACATCGCATCACCGCCAAGTAATAGTGCACGCAGAGCAAAACTGCGTCAAAGCGTCACCTTGTTTTCAGCAGCAGTGTATTATGTTTCCACACGAGCATCGGAAAAATACCGCACAGACGGTTCCGAGGTTTTTCGCTTTCCCGATATATGCTAAACACTAAATTCTTAATTTCATTCTTTCTGGGACAAGAAAAGGCAACGGTGCTAGCTGTTCTGTTTGTAAGTGTAGTGTGAAATTGTTTGGTAATAAGTTCTACTGCTATTAAGCCTAAGTAGAAGAAATCAAAATTGATAAGAATGGTGAGGAAAACCAGAAAACGTAACACTTAGGAGCTAAATTTAAGAACGAAGATTATTTTCAACATTTGACTATGAGATCCTAGGATTCTAAGCTTTAAATTGTCAAACTGAATTTTATCGAAAATTTATTGTGGTTATTCGAAATGATTTAATTGTATATTACTATATCAGGTACTGCATTAAGGGAAAAAAAAGCAATAACTGATAGATACTAGTCGTAACAATATTTTTATTAAATCTGTATTCTTGGGAACCAACAAAATAGAAAACTATGTTCCTGGTTAACCATCTCTATGATAAACTGAGTATACTAATAAATGACAAGGTAGACGTGTCATTATTTCTAGTGTTTTCAATCCTTCAGTTAACTGCATTAATCAGTCCAAAGGTCATTTATCAAAATCCTAAATGGTTCAGCTGAGTAAGAAATGGAAACCTTTTCAGGCACCCTTTCAAACATAATACTTATAATTCGTAAAAGCCGCTTTGCTTTATGCTTTTGAACTGTTTTGCCAATTCGTTTCCAACTGCAAGTCGTAATATCAAAGATTATAAACACATCTGACATATTATGAGAGTATGTGTAGCTCTCAGTACTAGGGATGTTCTGAGAACCAGCATACCATGTTCACAGAAGTTAAAAATGATTTATAATCTTACAGCTAAATCTCCATTATATAGCACTAGTAGTATTTTAAGTTCACAAAAGGTTGATTCACGACTGCGGCACAGGAACGGGCATAGATCTTCATTCAAGAGGCAAGTTTCGTAGCAAAGGAAAGGTCAGCGTAAATATCAGTTGGGTTTAGAAATACCTATGTCATGCGGATTATTTACATTTACGATATGTGCAGAAATTACGGCCCGTTCCCTTTATCAAAATGTTTTATTTTGCTTCTGTAAGCGTTCTCAATTTACCTAACACCCTACTCCAGTGAGTCCTTACCATTTCTTTGTATGGCTGGCTTGGAAATGTTTTGAGGAAACAAAAATTTGCCAATAAAATTAGGTTTATGGTATTCGGTGTGAAAATAACCCTTTTAATAAATTCCTCCGCGATTGGTGTAAATAACCAGCGTACTACACTACAGAAATATGTTTTAGAGACGTATATATATATATATGTACGGAAGCTTGAGAAATGAGTTACTTGTACCGTTGCACACGACCACTATAATCTAAGTAAAAAATATCTTCTGCAATGGATATAGAGGCAAGTCTAACGTTACTGCTACCACTGAACAGGCATAAAACGCTGCAAGGGCTCTGAATAATTATATGACATACCTCCAAGAGCAGAATCTCGTTAATGGAAATATCATCAACAAGGTGTTACGTCTAGTACCTCACTAGGGAGCCTATACTTTATTTATCTACACCTACAATCATGTATTGTAGGAGATTCTAGCGCTTAAGAAACACTTACATGCCCTGATTTATCAACAAAATACGGTCATATGGTACAAAGCAATCTACCACCGAACCTTGCAACATACTTTATTACACACTGCAGTACCTTGACACTAAACAAAGCAACTATTTATGTTTCATGTTCAATCACTTATAATGAAAACTGTGCTGCTAGGCCAATCAGGACTCAAATTAGTGCACCTAAGCTGGAACACTTGCGAACATCATACGAGTAGGCTAGCTTGCAAGTTCAAGATAATGCCGTGATTCTATTTTCAACTCCTGATTTACAAATTGCAGTATTTGACCATTCTGGAGAAAACTATGGCCATTTATGCTTTTGGTGCAGTGAAAATTGCAGGCCGGTCACGACTTTTAACGTTTTACTTGCATTATGCATCCATGCGATGCCGGGTAAGACAGTTGGTACTACATATATCAAATAAATTGAAATAGACTTTGACATATCTGACGTTTTACATTTACATAACTGAGCCAGCTCGTTTACTATCATATCTCTTATACAAACTATTTTTATAAGTCTATTTCTTAACTACTTCATATGATGAAAGATAATGGTTTTATTATAAATTTCATAGTTACCAGCGAGATAGAGGGACTAGAATGCATACCTCAAACCATACAGCGGGTTACTCTAAGTTATATGCTAGATTTCAAATTCTATAGTTTTTCCACATCACCACAAGGAAAGATAAAGAAGATCTTACTTGACGCTTCCAAAATGTTAAGCATTGCAGAATTCAAACCAGTAACAACAAATATCTCGGAAATGTTTAATGCTAGAAAACGTTATTTGACATATGATTTAAAGAGAGGGTTTTCTAAGTGACCATGTTTTCTCCATCTTTTACATTTACCAGTAACAAAAAATTGTAAAACTTTCTTTTAGAATGAAGAAATCTAAGCATCATTTTCACGAAGAATTTAGGACAGATTTGTTTTAACCACCAAAGACAAACACGGTGTTTTAATCACAACTGTAATAGCGTTTTATTGAGTGAATAACAAATAAACAAACCTTTTCAGGTCAGGAGTAGTTAATTGTGATGGAATTTTCTTTAAAATCTTTCCATGGTATTCTTGGAACACGCTAAACTTAAAAAGCAGCTTTGGTATTCATCACACATTTCGTTTCTGAGATATCTCTTTTACAGACACACATGGACCTATTTCTGAAACAATCTCTTTCTGTTGATTCAGTGCTCCCACAATATGTATTTTTGGTGAAATATCTCTCTCTGTGCATATATATATATATATATATATATATATATATATATTCTTTACCCACAAGCTACCATGGTAGAGAAGGAGATGAACACATTTAACAACACTGCAGGAACATTAAAATTATGAAGAAACAGCTTTATCCGCCGTCCTTGCTCCCTTCCCTTCCTCCTTCCCTCCCCCTTCGTTCCCCCTTCCTTCCCCTTCCTTCCCTCTCCCTTCCTTCCCTCCCCCTTCCTTCTTTTCTTCCTACCTTCCTTCCCCCTTCCTTCTTTCCTTCCTTCCTTTCTTCCTTCCCCCTTCCTCCCTCGTCCTTCCTTCCCCGTTCATTCCTTCCTCCCTCCCTTCCTTCCTTCGTTTCTTCCCCCTTCCTCCCTTCCCTTCCTCCTTCCTTCCCCCTTCCTTCCCCTTCCTTCCCTCTCCCTTCCTTCCCTCTCCCTTCCTTCTTTTCTTCCTACCTTCCTTCCTTCCCCCTTCCTTCTTTCCTTCCTTCCTTTCTTCCTTCCCCCTTCCTCCCCCGTCCTTCCTTCCCCGTTCATTCCTTCCTCCCTCCCTTCCTTCCTTCGTTTCTTCCCCCTTCCTCCCTTCCTTTCCCCTTCCTTCCCTAATCTCTCCCTTCTTCTCTCCCTATCTTCCTCCATCCTTCCTCCACGTCCTTCCTTCTATCCCTTCTTCCTCCCTCCTCACTTCCCCCATCCTCCCTTCCTTTCTTTCTTGGATTACCCTCCCCGTATGGAGGACTGACATCTCCTAGGAGTTACAAGCTTCTTCCTGGCGTCAGATGTCTGTTGGGGAGCAAAAGAACCTATGGACCGGACAGAGTGAACACCGGTATGTGGGAGATCAGGCCAGTATCAGGTATGAGGGTGAAGAAGAAGATGAAATGAAATGCATACGAAATTGATGAACTTAAAGGTGATGATGGAGCAGTTGGCGGAATGAGTGGTGGGGGAAACCAGAGAACCAGGAGAAAACTTGCCCAGACGCCGTTTCGCCCACCACGAATACCAAATAAGCTTTGTAGCACAAATGAAACTCCTTGATCCCACTAAGGCTAAATAAATACCTAATGAGGATAAATATAGTAGACTCTTGAAAGTAGATATTGAAGAATAAAATATAAGGATTAAAATATATAATATCTGTAAATATCACCTTCATTCACTTAGGTGGAATGGCAAAATATAGCGTGTTTATGTATCTATGATTTAGAAACCTTAAAGGAAAGGATACCCTGAATTAGCAAGGAAGAATTAATAGTCTCACAATTTGGAACTACATGTAGTTGAACAGCCTAATCTATGAAAAGAAGAAGAAAGAGAAGAAGATTAATTTTGGCATTAATATATAATGTTAAGTAATCTATAAAATGCCAGTAGTGGACAGTAGCCATTGGAACTATTGTCTTGTGTCAACAATGCCACAAAACCGCAGTACACCATAGCCAATATTGTGCTAGTAGTATCTGTCAGATTCAGAGGTGCTTGGAGTGAGTGAGTGAGTGAGTGAGTGAGTGAGTGAGTGAGTGAGTGAGTGAGTGAGTGAGCGAGCGAGCGAGCGAGTGAGTGAGTGAGTGATTAGGGTTTAAGGGCCCGTCGACAGCTGGGTCATTAGAGCCCCGAGGTGCTTGGATGATAATGGATAATGATACTTTGGTGATCAGTGATCACAAATGGCAAATACTATTAAAGCTTCGCTTGATGTTTGCATATTGACAAAGCTTTAAAGCTGATATTGTATTTTTGAAATGTGTAGAGTTATTTTAACCCTGTGTATTGTCATGTTTTTGTTCAAATGTACCTCATTATATGTCAAATGCAATAGGTTGAACGAATGTTTGCTAATTCATAAATAATCGAGAACTATAATATGGGAGAAATTTGGGATAATGTGCACATAAGAGCTGAAAAAGCGGCCTTAAGGAGCGTATAATCGCCAGTTCGTACTACAAAAGAGCATTGATGATGCATTACATAAAAGTATAATTGGGATAGAACATTTAAAGAGGAAAATGTTCCAGGCCTACAATTTGGGATTCTTCGCCGGTATTTGCCAGTTAAAAGGACTGAGGCAGCCTAGTAAGAACTTCGGTCAAGGAGTACGGCCTTGGCGGGCTTTGAACTGCGGACCCACTCTTTACCGGTCGGTATCTTAATGACCTCGACCGTCCATGTCGGTTCGTATGCTGGTAATTAAGTACGTAATTACACCCTCTTTCTTCTTCCGTAATCTTAGTCACCTCACAGCAAAGTAGTTCAGGCAAACACTGTTAATTGGTTGTCTATGTTCTTGTTAATATAAAACAATTATGTTAAAATCTGGATAATATTAATACGGCTGACGACCATAATGACGTTAAGGGCGTCTTTTGGCTACTACGGTAGTGTTATTATTCCATGTAAATAATGATGACTGATGATAGTGCTGCTACTACTACTACTACTACTACTACTACTACTACTACTACTACTACTACTACTACTACTACTACTACTACTACTACTACTACTACTACTACTACTACTACTACTACTACTACTACTACTACTACTACTACTACTACTACTACTACTACTACTACTACTACTACTACTACTACTACTACTACTACTACTACTACTACTACTACTACTACTACTACTACTACTACTACTACTACTACTACTACTACTACTACTACTACTACTACTACTACTACTACTACTACTACTACTACTACTACTACTACTACTACTACTACTACTACTACTACTACTACTACTACTACTACTACTACTACTACTACTACTACTACTACTACTACTACTACTACTACTACTACTACTACTACTACTACTACTACTACTACTACTACTACTACTACTACTACTACTACTACTACTACTACTACTACTACTACTACTACTACTACTACTACTACTACTACTACTACTACTACTACTACTACTACTACTACTACTACTACTACTACTACTACTACTACTACTACTACTACTACTACTACTACTACTACTACTACTACTACTACTACTACTACTACTACTACTACTACTACTACTACTACTACTACTACTACTACTACTACTACTACTACTACTACTACTACTACTACTACTACTACTACTACTACTACTACTACTACTACTACTACTACTACTACTACTACTACTACTACTACTACTACTACTACTACTACTACTACTACTACTACTACTACTACTACTACTACTACTACTACTACTACTACTACTACTACTACTACTACTACTACTACTACTACTACTACTACTACTACTACTACTACTACTACTACTACTACTACTACTACTACTACTACTACTACTACTACTACTACTACTACTACTACTACTACTACTACTACTACTACTACTACTACTACTACTACTACTACTACTACTACTACTACTACTACTACTACTACTACTACTACTACTACTACTACTACTACTACTACTACTACTACTACTACTACTACTACTACTACTACTACTACTACTACTACTACTACTACTACTACTACTACTACTACTACTACTACTACTACTACTACTACTACTACTACTACTACTACTACTACTACTACTACTACTACTACTACTACTACTACTACTACTACTACTACTACTACTACTACTACTACTACTACTACTACTACTACTACTACTACTACTACTACTACTACTACTACTACTACTACTACTACTACTACTACTACTACTACTACTACTACTACTACTACTACTACTACTACTACTACTACTACTACTACTACTACTACTACTACTACTACTACTACTACTACTACTACTACTACTACTACTACTACTACTACTACTACTACTACTACTACTACTACTACTACTACTACTACTACTACTACTACTACTACTACTACTACTACTACTACTACTACTACTACTACTACTACTACTACTACTACTACTACTACTACTACTACTACTACTACTACTACTACTACTACTACTACTACTACTACTACTACTACTACTACTACTACTACTACTACTACTACTACTACTACTACTACTACTACTACTACTACTACTACTACTACTACTACTACTACTACTACTACTACTACTACTACTACTACTACTACTACTACTACTACTACTACTACTACTACTACTACTACTACTACTACTACTACTACTACTACTACTACTACTACTACTACTACTACTACTACTACTACTACTACTACTACTACTACTACTACTACTACTACTACTACTACTACTACTACTACTACTACTACTACTACTACTACTACTACTACTACTACTACTACTACTACTACTACTACTACTACTACTACTACTACTACTACTACTACTACTACTACTACTACTACTACTACTACTACTACTACTACTACTACTACTACTACTACTACTACTACTACTACTACTACTACTACTACTACTACTACTACTACTACTACTACTACTACTACTACTACTACTACTACTACTACTACTACTACTACTACTACTACTACTACTACTACTACTACTACTACTACTACTACTACTACTACTACTACTACTACTACTACTACTACTACTACTACTACTACTACTACTACTACTACTACTACTACTACTACTACTACTACTACTACTACTACTACTACTACTACTACTACTACTACTACTACTACTACTACTACTACTACTACTACTACTACTACTACTACTACTACTACTACTACTACTACTACTACTACTACTACTACTACTACTACTACTACTACTACTACTACTACTACTACTACTACTACTACTACTACTACTACTACTACTACTACTACTACTACTACTACTACTACTACTACTACTACTACTACTACTACTACTACTACTACTACTACTACTACTACTACTACTACTACTACTACTACTACTACTACTACTACTACTACTACTACTACTACTACTACTACTACTACTACTACTACTACTACTACTACTACTACTACTACTACTACTACTACTACTACTACTACTACTACTACTACTACTACTACTACTACTACTACTACTACTACTACTACTACTACTACTACTACTACTACTACTACTACTACTACTACTACTACTACTACTACTACTACTACTACTACTACTACTACTACTACTACTACTACTACTACTACTACTACTACTACTACTACTACTACTACTACTACTACTACTACTACTACTACTACTACTACTACTACTACTACTACTACTACTACTACTACTACTACTACTACTACTACTACTACTACTACTACTACTACTACTACTACTACTACTACTACTACTACTACTACTACTACTACTACTACTACTACTACTACTACTACTACTACTACTACTACTACTACTACTACTACTACTACTACTACTACTACTACTACTACTACTACTACTACTACTACTACTACTACTACTACTACTACTACTACTACTACTACTACTACTACTACTACTACTACTACTACTACTACTACTACTACTACTACTACTACTACTACTACTACTACTACTACTACTACTACTACTACTACTACTACTACTACTACTACTACTACTACTACTACTACTACTACTACTACTACTACTACTACTACTACTACTACTACTACTACTACTACTACTACTACTACTACTACTACTACTACTACTACTACTACTACTACTACTACTACTACTACTACTACTACTACTACTACTACTACTACTACTACTACTACTACTACTACTACTACTACTACTACTACTACTACTACTACTACTACTACTACTACTACTACTACTACTACTACTACTACTACTACTACTACTACTACTACTACTACTACTACTACTACTACTACTACTACTACTACTACTACTACTACTACTACTACTACTACTACTACTACTACTACTACTACTACTACTACTACTACTACTACTACTACTACTACTACTACTACTACTACTACTACTACTACTACTACTACTACTACTACTACTACTACTACTACTACTACTACTACTACTACTACTACTACTACTACTACTACTACTACTACTACTACTACTACTACTACTACTACTACTACTACTACTACTACTACTACTACTACTACTACTACTACTACTACTACTACTACTACTACTACTACTACTACTACTACTACTACTACTACTACTACTACTACTACTACTACTACTACTACTACTACTACTACTACTACTACTACTACTACTACTACTACTACTACTACTACTACTACTACTACTACTACTACTACTACTACTACTACTACTACTACTACTACTACTACTACTACTACTACTACTACTACTACTACTACTACTACTACTACTACTACTACTACTACTACTACTACTACTACTACTACTACTACTACTACTACTACTACTACTACTACTACTACTACTACTACTACTACTACTACTACTACTACTACTACTACTACTACTACTACTACTACTACTACTACTACTACTACTACTACTACTACTACTACTACTACTACTACTACTACTACTACTACTACTACTACTACTACTACTACTACTACTACTACTACTACTACTACTACTACTACTACTACTACTACTACTACTACTACTACTACTACTACTACTACTACTACTACTACTACTACTACTACTACTACTACTACTACTACTACTACTACTACTACTACTACTACTACTACTACTACTACTACTACTACTACTACTACTACTACTACTACTACTACTACTACTACTACTACTACTACTACTACTACTACTACTACTACTACTACTACTACTACTACTACTACTACTACTACTACTACTACTACTACTACTACTACTACTACTACTACTACTACTACTACTACTACTACTACTACTACTACTACTACTACTACTACTACTACTACTACTACTACTACTACTACTACTACTACTACTACTACTACTACTACTACTACTACTACTACTACTACTACTACTACTACTACTACTACTACTACTACTACTACTACTACTACTACTACTACTACTACTACTACTACTACTACTACTACTACTACTACTACTACTACTACTACTACTACTACTACTACTACTACTACTACTACTACTACTACTACTACTACTACTACTACTACTACTACTACTACTACTACTACTACTACTACTACTACTACTACTACTACTACTACTACTACTACTACTACTACTACTACTACTACTACTACTACTACTACTACTACTACTACTACTACTACTACTACTACTACTACTACTACTACTACTACTACTACTACTACTACTACTACTACTACTACTACTACTACTACTACTACTACTACTACTACTACTACTACTACTACTACTACTACTACTACTACTACTACTACTACTACTACTACTACTACTACTACTACTACTACTACTACTACTACTACTACTACTACTACTACTACTACTACTACTACTACTACTACTACTACTACTACTACTACTACTACTACTACTACTACTACTACTACTACTACTACTACTACTACTACTACTACTACTACTACTACTACTACTACTACTACTACTACTACTACTACTACTACTACTACTACTACTACTACTACTACTACTACTACTACTACTACTACTACTACTACTACTACTACTACTACTACTACTACTACTACTACTACTACTACTACTACTACTACTACTACTACTACTACTACTACTACTACTACTACTACTACTACTACTACTACTACTACTACTACTACTACTACTACTACTACTACTACTACTACTACTACTACTACTACTACTACTACTACTACTACTACTACTACTACTACTACTACTACTACTACTACTACTACTACTACTACTACTACTACTACTACTACTACTACTACTACTACTACTACTACTACTACTACTACTACTACTACTACTACTACTACTACTACTACTACTACTACTACTACTACTACTACTACTACTACTACTACTACTACTACTACTACTACTACTACTACTACTACTACTACTACTACTACTACTACTACTACTACTACTACTACTACTACTACTACTACTACTACTACTACTACTACTACTACTACTACTACTACTACTACTACTACTACTACTACTACTACTACTACTACTACTACTACTACTACTACTACTACTACTACTACTACTACTACTACTACTACTACTACTACTACTACTACTACTACTACTACTACTACTACTACTACTACTACTACTACTACTACTACTACTACTACTACTACTACTACTACTACTACTACTACTACTACTACTACTACTACTACTACTACTACTACTACTACTACTACTACTACTACTACTACTACTACTACTACTACTACTACTACTACTACTACTACTACTACTACTACTACTACTACTACTACTACTACTACTACTACTACTACTACTACTACTACTACTACTACTACTACTACTACTACTACTACTACTACTACTACTACTACTACTACTACTACTACTACTACTACTACTACTACTACTACTACTACTACTACTACTACTACTACTACTACTACTACTACTACTACTACTACTACTACTACTACTACTACTACTACTACTACTACTACTACTACTACTACTACTACTACTACTACTACTACTACTACTACTACTACTACTACTACTACTACTACTACTACTACTACTACTACTACTACTACTACTACTACTACTACTACTACTACTACTACTACTACTACTACTACTACTACTACTACTACTACTACTACTACTACTACTACTACTACTACTACTACTACTACTACTACTACTACTACTACTACTACTACTACTACTACTACTACTACTACTACTACTACTACTACTACTACTACTACTACTACTACTACTACTACTACTACTACTACTACTACTACTACTACTACTACTACTACTACTACTACTACTACTACTACTACTACTACTACTACTACTACTACTACTACTACTACTACTACTACTACTACTACTACTACTACTACTACTACTACTACTACTACTACTACTACTACTACTACTACTACTACTACTACTACTACTACTACTACTACTACTACTACTACTACTACTACTACTACTACTACTACTACTACTACTACTACTACTACTACTACTACTACTACTACTACTACTACTACTACTACTACTACTACTACTACTACTACTACTACTACTACTACTACTACTACTACTACTACTACTACTACTACTACTACTACTACTACTACTACTACTACTACTACTACTACTACTACTACTACTACTACTACTACTACTACTACTACTACTACTACTACTACTACTACTACTACTACTACTACTACTACTACTACTACTACTACTACTACTACTACTACTACTACTACTACTACTACTACTACTACTACTACTACTACTACTACTACTACTACTACTACTACTACTACTACTACTACTACTACTACTACTACTACTACTACTACTACTACTACTACTACTACTACTACTACTACTACTACTACTACTACTACTACTACTACTACTACTACTACTACTACTACTACTACTACTACTACTACTACTACTACTACTACTACTACTACTACTACTACTACTACTACTACTACTACTACTACTACTACTACTACTACTACTACTACTACTACTACTACTACTACTACTACTACTACTACTACTACTACTACTACTACTACTACTACTACTACTACTACTACTACTACTACTACTACTACTACTACTACTACTACTACTACTACTACTACTACTACTACTACTACTACTACTACTACTACTACTACTACTACTACTACTACTACTACTACTACTACTACTACTACTACTACTACTACTACTACTACTACTACTACTACTACTACTACTACTACTACTACTACTACTACTACTACTACTACTACTACTACTACTACTACTACTACTACTACTACTACTACTACTACTACTACTACTACTACTACTACTACTACTACTACTACTACTACTACTACTACTACTACTACTACTACTACTACTACTACTACTACTACTACTACTACTACTACTACTACTACTACTACTACTACTACTACTACTACTACTACTACTACTACTACTACTACTACTACTACTACTACTACTACTACTACTACTACTACTACTACTACTACTACTACTACTACTACTACTACTACTACTACTACTACTACTACTACTACTACTACTACTACTACTACTACTACTACTACTACTACTACTACTACTACTACTACTACTACTACTACTACTACTACTACTACTACTACTACTACTACTACTACTACTACTACTACTACTACTACTACTACTACTACTACTACTACTACTACTACTACTACTACTACTACTACTACTACTACTACTACTACTACTACTACTACTACTACTACTACTACTACTACTACTACTACTACTACTACTACTACTACTACTACTACTACTACTACTACTACTACTACTACTACTACTACTACTACTACTACTACTACTACTACTACTACTACTACTACTACTACTACTACTACTACTACTACTACTACTACTACTACTACTACTACTACTACTACTACTACTACTACTACTACTACTACTACTACTACTACTACTACTACTACTACTACTACTACTACTACTACTACTACTACTACTACTACTACTACTACTACTACTACTACTACTACTACTACTACTACTACTACTACTACTACTACTACTACTACTACTACTACTACTACTACTACTACTACTACTACTACTACTACTACTACTACTACTACTACTACTACTACTACTACTACTACTACTACTACTACTACTACTACTACTACTACTACTACTACTACTACTACTACTACTACTACTACTACTACTACTACTACTACTACTACTACTACTACTACTACTACTACTACTACTACTACTACTACTACTACTACTACTACTACTACTACTACTACTACTACTACTACTACTACTACTACTACTACTACTACTACTACTACTACTACTACTACTACTACTACTACTACTACTACTACTACTACTACTACTACTACTACTACTACTACTACTACTACTACTACTACTACTACTACTACTACTACTACTACTACTACTACTACTACTACTACTACTACTACTACTACTACTACTACTACTACTACTACTACTACTACTACTACTACTACTACTACTACTACTACTACTACTACTACTACTACTACTACTACTACTACTACTACTACTACTACTACTACTACTACTACTACTACTACTACTACTACTACTACTACTACTACTACTACTACTACTACTACTACTACTACTACTACTACTACTACTACTACTACTACTACTACTACTACTACTACTACTACTACTACTACTACTACTACTACTACTACTACTACTACTACTACTACTACTACTACTACTACTACTACTACTACTACTACTACTACTACTACTACTACTACTACTACTACTACTACTACTACTACTACTACTACTACTACTACTACTACTACTACTACTACTACTACTACTACTACTACTACTACTACTACTACTACTACTACTACTACTACTACTACTACTACTACTACTACTACTACTACTACTACTACTACTACTACTACTACTACTACTACTACTACTACTACTACTACTACTACTACTACTACTACTACTACTACTACTACTACTACTACTACTACTACTACTACTACTACTACTACTACTACTACTACTACTACTACTACTACTACTACTACTACTACTACTACTACTACTACTACTACTACTACTACTACTACTACTACTACTACTACTACTACTACTACTACTACTACTACTACTACTACTACTACTACTACTACTACTACTACTACTACTACTACTACTACTACTACTACTACTACTACTACTACTACTACTACTACTACTACTACTACTACTACTACTACTACTACTACTACTACTACTACTACTACTACTACTACTACTACTACTACTACTACTACTACTACTACTACTACTACTACTACTACTACTACTACTACTACTACTACTACTACTACTACTACTACTACTACTACTACTACTACTACTACTACTACTACTACTACTACTACTACTACTACTACTACTACTACTACTACTACTACTACTACTACTACTACTACTACTACTACTACTACTACTACTACTACTACTACTACTACTACTACTACTACTACTACTACTACTACTACTACTACTACTACTACTACTACTACTACTACTACTACTACTACTACTACTACTACTACTACTACTACTACTACTACTACTACTACTACTACTACTACTACTACTACTACTACTACTACTACTACTACTACTACTACTACTACTACTACTACTACTACTACTACTACTACTACTACTACTACTACTACTACTACTACTACTACTACTACTACTACTACTACTACTACTACTACTACTACTACTACTACTACTACTACTACTACTACTACTACTACTACTACTACTACTACTACTACTACTACTACTACTACTACTACTACTACTACTACTACTACTACTACTACTACTACTACTACTACTACTACTACTACTACTACTACTACTACTACTACTACTACTACTACTACTACTACTACTACTACTACTACTACTACTACTACTACTACTACTACTACTACTACTACTACTACTACTACTACTACTACTACTACTACTACTACTACTACTACTACTACTACTACTACTACTACTACTACTACTACTACTACTACTACTACTACTACTACTACTACTACTACTACTACTACTACTACTACTACTACTACTACTACTACTACTACTACTACTACTACTACTACTACTACTACTACTACTACTACTACTACTACTACTACTACTACTACTACTACTACTACTACTACTACTACTACTACTACTACTACTACTACTACTACTACTACTACTACTACTACTACTACTACTACTACTACTACTACTACTACTACTACTACTACTACTACTACTACTACTACTACTACTACTACTACTACTACTACTACTACTACTACTACTACTACTACTACTACTACTACTACTACTACTACTACTACTACTACTACTACTACTACTACTACTACTACTACTACTACTACTACTACTACTACTACTACTACTACTACTACTACTACTACTACTACTACTACTACTACTACTACTACTACTACTACTACTACTACTACTACTACTACTACTACTACTACTACTACTACTACTACTACTACTACTACTACTACTACTACTACTACTACTACTACTACTACTACTACTACTACTACTACTACTACTACTACTACTACTACTACTACTACTACTACTACTACTACTACTACTACTACTACTACTACTACTACTACTACTACTACTACTACTACTACTACTACTACTACTACTACTACTACTACTACTACTACTACTACTACTACTACTACTACTACTACTACTACTACTACTACTACTACTACTACTACTACTACTACTACTACTACTACTACTACTACTACTACTACTACTACTACTACTACTACTACTACTACTACTACTACTACTACTACTACTACTACTACTACTACTACTACTACTACTACTACTACTACTACTACTACTACTACTACTACTACTACTACTACTACTACTACTACTACTACTACTACTACTACTACTACTACTACTACTACTAATAATAATAATAATAATAATAATAATAATAATAATAATAATAATAATAATAATAATCATAATAATAATAATCATGATCATCATCATCAAGGTTTAAACGGTTATATTTTCTTGCCGTCCAAGAGGGTATAAGGACAGAGAAATAGCATGTCAGACGAGTTTTAACATGTTCAAGTCGGAACAGGCTAATCGGTCTAATATTTGTTATTATTAGTACTACGTTAAATGCTTTTGGGCCAAAGAATTTGTTTTTAAATTAATATCGTTATTTTAGTGCAAATAAGTTTTTACATTTCGTTTCCATGTATATTTCCGAAGTAATATTTCTTGTAGTTAGGCATTTCAGCGCTGAATGTAACTCATTTTTCACCCACCCTTCTGTTTAGAAGATCAAGTTACTAATCTTTAATAAAACCGGGATGTCTAAGCAAAGTGCTTAACTTTTTCTACAGCTTTAAAGGTAAGCAGAAGGGCTATACTTCATAAGACACACCTAGATGAGGAACTTTAACTATTTTTGTTTGTGCTTATTTATGCCTATTTCGCAGGAAAACGTTTTTGCTTACTTATTTTACGGTGTTTAATTAAAACAGCATATTTAACACAAAACTGTACATTTAAAAGTGCATATTTCACAGGTATCCGTGATTTATCAATGATTCGCTATTTTCTCGGCTAAATTCGTAAGAATGAAACACTAGGATATAGATCGGTGTTGTGAAGTCATACTGCGAGGAGAAAAATTACTTGCTGCGATTAGTAGAATGAATTCATCAGTCACTTATCGCCTGAGATAACGCAATGATTTCATGAACAAGCATGGTGATTCCCCGAGTTCCAAGCTGTAGCATTTAGTCCAGCAAGGTGTGCATGATTGTGTAGAGTGTCAACTCATCAGTCAGATATCGCAATGATGTCATAAACAAGGATGCTGATTCCCTAAGATCCGAGCTGCATCTTCTTACGCTACGGCTTTTAGTTCAGTTCTATATTGCAGTTACGGAATGCACTCCACAAAAACCCCTGTCAGCTTTCCTACGCACATGTGTGAGCGAGTTTGGAAAAAATATTTTCAGTGAAGTTGGTAGTATTTTATTTTGTTTGATGTGCGAAAAGAGTGTGTCTGCGAAGAAATTGCGCAGCATATCAATACAACGCGGCACAAAGAGAGGTTTAAAAATGAATCTAAGCTAAACCAGCAACTGATTAAAGGCAATGTTGGTGAACAATCGAGTTCTAGTGATATGTTTTCCAAAGGCTTATGCTTAGCATTAGTGGGCTCAGATATTCCATTGTGTAAATTGAATAATGTGCAGATTCGTGTATTTTTAGAAAAATACACAAATAAAAGGGTGCCGGATGAATCTACGAGATTGCACAAAAACTATATGCCACACTGCTTTCAAGAAGTGATTGGTGATATTCGGAATACACTGAAGAATGAAACCAAAGATGCATCGGAACAGTGCATGTGTAGTGCTGTAGTTGGTGCTATGAAAGCAGGTAGTAGATGATTTGTTCTGAATATAAAAATACTCGAACAAGTAAATCATTCAACCGTTGCCAGATTTTTCAATGACTCGTTATCTTTCTTAAGGCCAGAAGGGATACGGTATGAGAATGTATTGCTATTGTCAGTGATGCTGCCCCATATATTGTTAAAGCGGGAGTTGGATTAAAAGTCCTTTACCCTAGATTAGTTCACCTGACGTGCCTTGCTCATGATTTACATCGTGTCGCTGAAACTGTTAGGAACCAGTATAAAGACGTGGATCTTCTTGTTTCTGGCGTGAAGAATGTGTTTGTAAAGTCACCGATTAAAATTCAAAAATTCCATGAACAACTTCCTAATTTATCGCCTCCTCAGCCAGTTTTGACTCGGTGGGGAACGTGGTTAGAGGCTGTCATACTATGCAGGACATTTCAGTGAAGTGAAAACTGTTTTGAATTCCCTAAATGCAGATGGTGCAGTCAGTATTGCCACAGCACAAGAAAGTTTTGTTAAAAACGGCATACAAGAAGAGGTACAGTACATCCATAATCATTTCTCCAAAATACCTGAAATTTTAAAGCAGTTGGAAACTCGAAATAAGTCCTTGGAACATCCACTTTCTCTGATTTACGAATAACACTGTCGTCAGAAACACATGGGGTTGCAAAAATTGCTTTCGATAAACTCAGTCAGGTGCTACAGGAAAATTCCGGTTACAAAACAGTGTCAAATTTCTAAAACGCTTTCTGGCGAAGAAACAAATTGAAGAGCAATTCACCGAAGAAAAACTGTGGTGCTTTTCTCATGCACCTGTGTCATCATGCGACGTGGAAAGAACACTTTCACTGTATAAATCATTTTTCACTGATAGACCAGGGGTTTTACACAGGAAAATCTCAGGATGACCTTCCTTGTGTACTGTAACAGCCTTCAATAAGGTAAGCGTTCTGCGACGCTATTTATTATCATATTTGCATGCATTCGTTTTTGCTTTTTTTGGTGCTTATTTTCGTCATTTTTCGTGCTTATTGGCTTGCTTATTTTACTATTTTATTTTTCCTAGAAATTCGGGCTTTACTAATCATGTTGCATTGGAATAACTGGGTAACTTGTTACACGAATCTTAAGAAAATTCATTCAGACTCGTTTAATTCACATCGAATATAACACCGCTTGTTGGTTCATGTTTGTTTCTTGAGGTTTGTTTCAAGTCAGTCATAGATGTGACACGTGCTTGGTGGAACCTAGTGCTGGTCAGATAAGTGTGGGTACCTTATGAAGGAAAAACTCGCTATTGTGATCTAGGGGAATAAACCAAATTTCTGCGCTCAAGTGTATGTGATTTTATATGATTGAGAGTGACTGCACTTGGGTACATTGTGTAATAGGAGCCCTCAATCGAAGATGAACAAAGTGGTCTATGAAATCTTAACTTTGATCGTTACTCATATGGAGATGAAGTCATAAGAACACGTGCGTTTAAAGCCCTAAATACACGCTGAAGGTTGACGCAAGGTGGTGCAAATATCTATAAAAGGATGCACGTGACTTGATTACTAGCATTTACAGCGATATCATACGTGTTAATTGGCATACCTATATAGTGCTGACCTGGAAATGGAAAAGAAAAAAAGATTATTATATAAATGGTAATTTAATGCAGCTATTAGACTGCTCAGCTATGTAAAACATATCCGCAGACCTATGATGTATGTAATCTTATGTCTACTACTTAATAACCCCACCGCGATCACAAACCTAGTTCAAGGATAAATACCATTCTACAGCCGTTGATTCTTATTGGAGTGCTTCAGATTAGGACGTATCCGTGCCATGCTACAAACGTTCAAAGGCGTCTGAAGTGTTTAGCATTCTGCCAAAGACCTACGCTTCCAAATTTATTATTGACAACGACCTCAAGCTAGAAGAAAAATGACGCTGTTTTCCTTCATTTGACCTTGAGAGCAATAAAAAAGTACGTTAATGTATTCTGTTATGTAACATACTGATTCAAAGGAAGAGGTTACATTAGACGCCTTCCTGTCCTAATATTTTCGCAATTGCTAAATCTTTTTCCATGTTCAATTTCCGGTTGTTCGTAAGGCATATTTGAGAATCAGTAACTCTTGCTGTTCAGAAAAAACCTTACAATGGGCCATTCTCACATTGTTGTCGCAGACTGAGCTGCGATTTTGATAGTGAAAATACGAGTAAAAATTGTACTTGTGTCTCTGCTTTCCTTTCCATGGGGATAAAGACTATGAAGGTTTAACTTGTAACGGTTGACTTAGGATAGAATAGGATAAGGTGACGGAGGGAACACCCAGCACCTCGGCTCCAATAGGTCCTTTGCGCATACACCTCCAGGAGGAATGGGGAAGTTGAAGAAACCCTAGGAGACGTATGGCTACAGGACCGGCCGGCGCAGACGACAGAGATGTGCAGTTCCCTAATGGTCCCAAGGCCGGAAGACACTTGGCGGCGACCCTTCCAAGCCACGAGAGGGTGGCACATAGGCTCTCTTGCAGAGAGGATCGAAGCTCAACCCAGTAGTGGAGGCTCGAACAGTTAAGATCTGGTGGAACCGGGTAGTTCCAACTCGCAAGCCTCTACGCCATCTGTCCGCCGTCGACCGACCACCGCAGAGCCAACCTGTAACTGAAAGAGGGAGATTAAATTAGAGAACAAGGTAGAACACAACCCCAACATTTTCACCGGAGAAAACTGCAGAAAAAAACCTATGGTCAGAGTAGACGGATACCAGGAATCGAACCCCGGGCCTTCCGAATGTGAGCTTCACGTATTTACCGCGGAGCCATTTCACTTGGTAATGCCTACTTGATCTTCCGCTCACTACTAGCTACCTGGTAATATGCCTGACTTTGCAGTAAATACATGCAAGATTACCACAATGTGGTATGTTTTCATCGGATGCAAGCTGTGATTATGACTTATTTGCTAACAATACGAACAATTCCTCCATTTGTTCAAGTCTTAAGTCGTTTGGTTTACCCATTTCTTTACCAGTTATTTGAGAACGACCTGTTATTTTCGCACCGTTACAGTTCCTATTACGCCCATTTGTATGCGGCAATCATTAAAAGTGAAATCAAAAGTTAAAATATTTACATAGCACAAATATAGGTTCACGAGATTCTGATTTCATTTTATAAATATTACTTATTAATTATAACATTGATTCATAATAGAACAACATATGAACTATTTTTAAGAGAAATAAAAGAATGCATATTGCTAATATATTAAGATTATTATTACTATTACTGCCTATCACTGTTATTATTTAACTTGGTAACACTGAGTCCGCCTCGGTAGCGTGATGGTTAGCGTACCTTCCTCACGTTCAAGGGGTCGCGAGTTCGAATCTCGCTTAGGGTAAGTTATTCGAGTAAGGTTTCTTTCCGAAGTTTTCCCTTATCCTGAGAAGACGAATGTCGGGTAACTTAAAGCTCCATGGACCTCGGGCCCATTTGAGCATCATTTCACCCGTTTCATTCATTCACAGTCCGATATGACATTACGTTGGAGGACGTTAGTATAAAAAGAAGTTTGTAACACTGATATAAAGGATAGTTGATATAACGTGGATTTACAGTTCTTATGAATATGAACAGGGCTTGTTAATAGGACCTTAAACTTTGTAAACATTGTGCCAGAAGCACGTAAAACTACACTTTCAAAATAAATATGTAAATATATAAAAGTATAAATAAATGTATGTATATAAACAAAGCGATTACCTTCAAAATGTCGTATTGTACCTGTTTAATCGCCTTTTTTAAGTGATACACTTCAGTTACTTGTTAGGCGTTCCGCTTAGTTCGATCATTGATAATTAATACACCTATCCCCTAATTAATGTGTAGGGAGATTGGACGTGCACCACGCTGCATGAGGGCTTAGGACTAACGGAAGGGAAACACTGTATTCCTTTGTCCAAGACCAACACAACTGCGGATAAGACGGGAAAATAAACTTTACGCCGCACCGAGGCTGTGTGCAAAACTACAATAAAGGTAATTTACAACCAAGATTGCCTGTGGTGAAGAGAAAATCGGCCCCAGTTACTTTTTTGCCAGTAGTGGGTGCCTCCAAAGAAGAAAGAAAAAAAAAACAGCGAAGAGAAAAATTGCCCATTTTTGTAAATTATGTCGCTTAGTACCTTTTAAACGGCGATATATGCAAGAAATTGGGTATTATCAGTGGGTCATTCTAATTTGCAAATAATTTCTTTCTTTTCAAACTTGGGGCTTGGAAGAGACAACCAGGACAATGGTATTATTTATTTTCAATCCACTTTCACTGAAAAAGCCACAGCTCAATGTGTACCGTCAATGAGACAATGGCCCCCTGTTACTTGATGAATGCTACCTTTATAAACATAACATTAATAATTTTGTGATAAACCAGTTCTGAGGATGTAAACCGAAACTTTGGGTAATAATGCAATAAAAATTTAAGATCGAAAAGGATTTTTTGTTTTGTTTTAGCTATTAAATATTTTTGTACCGTGTCCTATAGAAAAAACAATAAACATAGTATTCTCTGAATTGAGTTCTAAGATTTAGTTTATAATTTTGCTGCTCTACTTCTACACAAGCTTATCTTTCCATATGGACAGACAAGCTGCACTCCGATGTATGGAAGAGAGACACTGGGGCTAGGCAGGCACATGAATTAAGTGGGCTTCCTAGCCGCAGATATAAAAAAGTCTTGGTCAAACTTGACCGTGAGGATCGTAGGAGGATTGTGGGCATTCTAACTGACCACAACACCCTACAAAGACATCTGCACACAATGGGCATTGAAAATGACCCAAAGTGCAGGAAGTGCGGTGAGGTCGAAGAAACCTCTGGGTATATCCCATGCAGCTCTCCTGCGTTTGTACAGCTTAGGTATCGACTCTTGGGATCTTTCTCTTTGATCCCAGAAGATATTAACGGAGCTAACATCTGGTCCCTCAGTGCTTTTGTGAAAACTACGGGGCTAATGTAGAGTACTCTAGATAAGGGACATAAAGGGTCTAATAAAAAGACCTATGTGCAGGGCTCTTATAAAGGGTCATCATCATCATCATCATCATCATCATCATCATCATCATCATCATCATCATCATCATCATCATCATCTACACAAGCTTTGCAGTTGTCGAATACATTACTGGACGAAGTATGGTGATTTAAAACATAATATTTACTTTTTAAGTTTCCCCCTCAGATAATAATCGCATGAATTCTTATCTGATGAGTGAGTAGGCCAGCCAATTACACTTGTCATGAAAACATTTTGTAATGCGAGGTGGCGATATTCTTGCACTTCTTTCCACAACAGGACCGATCCAATTTTCAAACGGTTCGAAGTGCTGGGTGTCTGCTTTTTCTTGTTTTTGTTTGTTTGTTTTGTTTTATCTAACCGGACCTAGTCTGTTCAGCTTTTCTAAGCGCCTATTAACTGCGTATTTTTTTTAGAAACGGCAATACCAGTTAATTGCTGCATAAACTCAAGGTAACAGTCCACACGTGACTCTGAGCGAAGCTTAACGGAATGAATAATGTAACAAATGAGAATGCTTGCTGCTCCTAAGCGTACTTTCTTTAACACTTAGGCACTTAACCTAGCGCAAACGTTACACTTAAGACACTGCTGTACACACTCAAATCAAAACACAACTGATCCGTAGAACTGAGTCGCAACTGAACGCCCGAGTCACAGCTCACAAGTGAACAGCACTCGCCACTGTCCACTTCACTCAACTGAACTCTCATGGTCAACTGTCTACTGCGAAACTCAACTCCACCCAACTGATTCAAGTGACTGTCTATCGGGTGACAATCAGCTCATTATGTAGGCTCAAAAAAAAAAAAAAAAAAAAGTTATAGAAAAGGAATTTCCTGGAAACTGCCGAAACGAATCTTTGGGAATAGGATGGCGGCACACAATGACTCTTGTTCTGTGCGGGCTATTGTTCTGCGAGAGAAGGACGATTAACCGCGACTAGACCCAGGTAGCCATGCAGGTACACGTTAAACCCCCGCGGCGTCGCAGACGCGATGACAATATACGCTATTCTGCAGTAAATACCACAATAAATACACACTGTAAACACAGTCAGCAGACGGCTTCAGTGGGAACAATTCCCACTATACACTGTGTTAAACAACGATGGACTGAACTGCAAATGTGATTAGGCACGTGATTTAAGCTATCGCAGAGAAACCCAATTCACCTCGACATCCGCTGAGAGTCAGACCTGACGGCTGCCATTCATTCAAAATAAATCCGGCGTGCATTTGTCGTAATTGTATTTTCCAGTTGAATTCTTTCCGTAAATAATCCATACTTTCGATTTAAGTTGGCCATTAAATACCAACTCATATGCCCGGGTATTTTGAGGTGAATACTTCCAAGTGATGTTGCTCATCGTCATATTATGGATTGTCGCGTATGAGACAGAATAGTTGTAGCACTGACGAAGAGCTGAATTGTGTGTGACTGAGCTCGCAGAATACGAGTTTTTGTCCCTTGAGCTACGAATATGTCTAATGACTCTTTTTCTATGGGTGAATTATATTTCAATTTCTATAGTTGCCTACGAACTCATTAATTTCTTGCTGTCAAAACACAAATTTCAAGTAATATGACACTAAATATAATCTTGGGGTCGTTATGAAAACACAAGAATATTATTTTCTGAAAAACAAGCCCCATGTGATTATTTTAAAATCAAGTATCACACAACACAATATAAATGGTACCCATATTTAGATTTCTATTGATATTCTTTAATAATACGATCACCACGAGAACATGTTCAGGGAGCTTTTATAGTATTTTCTGGTTTATAGAATATCCTAATGGAATACACGCATGCATTTCAAGTGGTAAATAAATATATGTTGGTGAACCCCCTTGTGGTGTTATCGTCTTCTAAAATCTGGGCAACATCAGGGACGCTGTCTCGGTTTTCCAGAAGGCTTCTCAGTTTATATTAAAATCAACGGAATGCATGCTTATAATCTTCCTTCAGTGCGATAATATTCATATGTACTGTATTTGGCGTTTTATTATCTTCCCGGCCAGCTTCCGAAATACTATGAGCAAATGTTCAGTTCAGTTATAGAAAACAATCACAGGCCACGCAATTAAATATTCGATTATGTTGATATGTTGGTTATACATTTTAATAACAATTATTTATAAATAAAATTCCATCTTTTAAAGTTCAGTTTTCAGGTAGCATTAATTGGTAAAGCTACACGTCACCTTGGTTGTATATGAAAGCATCAATATTTTGTGAGGGTTCATCTAACAGAAGTCAATGGTATCTTCTATCGCGATATAAGATAGTCTGCTTTCGTATATCTCGTATATCCTCGTCTTTGTATAGTTATAATATACGCCCTAGCGATAAAACAATTTGATTTGACGAGCTTTTACCATTCCTTTCAACCGTTCAGTCAGTTCTAAAAGTAAAATAAATATGTGGCACTAGAGTCGTTGCGCGTCTTGACCTACCAACCCGGCTGCCAACCTCACTCAAACATTCGCAAATCAGATGTGGACGATCATAAATAAGGGGTGATGGTGTGGTCAGCAACACACTACCTCCAATCGGAAATTTGGCTTTCGTGACCTCCAGATGCCACCTATCGTAGCTCTACAAGTACATCACGATGCTGATGGGCACTGGTATCATATATGGGCCGAAACATCCGCAGCTTGAACCCACAAGCATTCCTTGGCGTTAATCGGTGCACCACGCCCAAGCTCACTATACCAAGCTGCAGAACACTTCCAAATTTGTAGTATAAATAGTATGTAGTAGTAAGATAGTTAAAATATTGCATTTGACACAATACACATTCATGCAGAGTACCTAATTGTTCCAAATCTGAGCGGGTTTTAGAATATTATCTTGATCGATAGCCCTGGAGAGGCGGATGCTGAATAGCTGTCAACCAGTTGTGAGTATGAAATTGCTCATCCAACTGTCAACAATATCTAACAATATCCAGGAAGGTACTGAGCGCCGGAGCGGGCATAGCTAAAAAGAATGAATAACCAAGAACAGATACCGCTTGGAGACAGATGCCAACCACGCGCTCAATCCGGAGTTAATGGACCTCTCTACTTCGATAAGGTCATTGCAAAGCACTGTGTTTTTACGACACCTCACTTTTACTTGAACGTGAACGCGAGCATAAATTATTGCAGGTTCACTAGAGTTACTTGTTGATCTCTTTGACAGTGAAGACTAGACGGTACGTATAATTAGGAAGACGAATCATCTATTCAGGGACGGCTCGGCGCCACCAAAGCCTTTTGAAACTTACAAGTGCCAACGTTCAACATTCTTCCTCCGTGTTAATAAAAGTCGATGTTGGCGTTGCAGTATCTATACCATTATCTATCCATATGTCGGATGGAAGGGAACTTATTACATTTCTTCTAATATGTGCTTTATAGAAGCATTACAAATAAAAACTCTAATGGCATTTTGTTCTTTGATCAGTCGATTTCGAAAAAATAAATGGCTTATATCCCAAATTGGATGCGTAATTCCACAAGAATGTACGAAGATAATAGTTTGTTACTTGTAAGATGCGTAGAGTAACGTATCTATAACATAGTGTTGTTAGTAATTATTGGATATCACACAGGGTTTCGAAATAATTAATCACTTAAAAGAATTAAAGGAATATTCCGAGCAGTTTTTTCAGACGTGAGTTTTTGTTTTTGAATTAACGTCCTCCAACATTGTGTCATATCGGACGATTCAGACGTGAGGTAACCTAGCATCGTTGCGTTGAGATTGTTCAGGGATCTGAACCGGCTTCTGGATATAAACACGTCGGTCGCTTGCAAACATGACGCAGCGTTGTGTAATGTTCTGGGCAATAACGAGGGCAACTGGCTTTCTGATTGGCCTACACTCGCACAGTAAAAACGGCAGGGTATTTGTTTACGCTTACGAGATACGCGGTAGCAGCAGTAAAGCGTGTTTTTTGTACTGGCCTAGTGAAAGTGACACCCATACAACCTGCAGCGTTACCAGATTGCCTGTCTCTTTTTTTCGACAAAACTAAAATATCTCCGTAGGCAATGATCAGAGACAAAAGCTTAAGATTCAAAATGTGTTCCAAATACCAAGACGTATAACTTGTTTAGGTTGATGCAATGCCTTCCCTTCCACCCGGTATTATTTACATTACACTTTGCCGAGTTGCTCTGTTATTTACGTACATTGTATCTATCTTGTTTATTTATTAACATATTTGTGGATATTAATTTCCATATAAGCTTTTGCTTATCTACTTGTTCAATACCGTTTCACAGTTTAAGAATTCAAGCAACAGTCAGCAGTAATCGTAGCCTGGATAAGAATTAGTGAAACGTTAATGCATCACCTTGCGATTCCCTTTGTTCGCATAGCAAATTGTTTACGTGGTTTCGTCTCCCCCCGCCCTCAAATAGTCTGCAAGAGCTGATAAAGATATAAGTATGTTACTTGGAAACATGTTCATCAATTGACGTGTGTAGAAGTCAGTGACACGGTTCTTACACTTTGCATCTCGCATCATGTATAACTCCATTTCAATAGACCTGGTGGGCCTGACGCAATAGGTTCTTAATACCTAGGACCCGTTTCGAGGCAAATGCATTGAATTTTCGTTGAAAAAAGGAACTGTTTGCAATACAAGTGAAACGGACAGTTGCTCTTTTATGAAGTTCTAACCCTAAATGGTATTCCAGTATTTTTAAAATCCTTGCACAGGCATTTAAAGCCCCGGTTTACTAAATTCTGAGTGTTATACAAACTATACTTTTCAGATGCAGTGCATCCCAAAGTTAGGTATATTTTCCTACCAATTCTGTAAGGCAATTTCTACAGAGATTTTAAACGCTAACGCAAATTATTTTATGTTTAAAATATACAAGACCGTGAATGTTTTAAACGCTTGTTTCAAAATAATTTTAAGGGCTATCATAAAATTGCTTTAAAATAGTTAAATTGGTAATCATTAGCTGAAATAATAGCCCCGAAAAACATGGCGTGTGGAATATCTCAAAATCCACTGAATCATAATGCATAGAGGTCTCAAATTTCACTCATTCAATTTTGATGGTCTCTATACTGAACTAGCAGGATCGCAGTTTTTAAGCATTAAAGCCAGGGCCAAATTAAATTAGGATACCAGACTTTAAGATGTGATATCGTAAATAAAAAACCATCCCCATCCACCGAATAGTCTGCTGGTGTTGGCAACCCCAATTATGAGACTTTACTTGCCGTCACTAACTGATCCCTCATTTGTACGTTGTATGTGTAAATGATGGCTTGAGTGTAGCTAACTTGAAGCGAACTGCTTGAAAATGTCAATTCCTGGTTATTAGGAATGTTAATAGATAGCAATAAACATTCCGCTCAAAAACTGCGTAAAATCCACTCTGCTGTTCTAGCAGCCTAAAGAGAGGCGAATGTATCGTGAAAAGCAACTACATTCATCGTATAGCCTATATTCTGTACGGAATAAGCTGGCAGCCAGCATGCGCTCGTACGCAGTGTTGTGACGATCCTCTCCTGCTAACTATGCAATACTGAGTGAGAGGTGTCACAGTGAAAGAGAATCGACAACAAGAACGATTTTGACCGGAAAAGCTATTCCCTTAATGAAGATTCTTCATTGTACTCAAGGGAGTGGACTCAGGTCATTTCCAACCAATATCGCTATCTCTTTCAGTCAACTTATTCCGCACAGACTTTAGAAATCAACCCAGTCACTTGATGAAGGTCTCAAAAATTGTCCCTGAGGAACACCATGGTAACCCAAAACCTGTAATTTGTGGGTTGAGCTGCAGCTTAATGAGCAGTGCTTTGTAGTGCACCCTGGTCCTTGGTTTTCAGGTAATAATCAACTAGGGGCTTTTACTTACGTTTGGGATTATAATTTAGGAGAAAATGAGTGCTAGGAAATGCCATTCTTCAATAATTGTTACGTTGTTCTAATTTTTTAGAGATCAAGCATTCCAAAACTGTTATAATACTCGAGGTTAAGTATATTATTCGTTTTTCGTTTCACCAACAGAAAACCTGGCCCTACCTTCACCTTCGAACATTAACAAAGGAGCGAAGCGAGTGGGATGGCTCAGGTGGTAACGTATATGGCCCGTATATGGGAGGTCGCGGGTTCAATCTCCGTGATTTCCCCATGTCGTTTGGCGAATGCCAATCCACGGTTTCCTTTCCATCACGCCCCTTCATTCCATTTCCTTAACATCTTTCAGGTGTGCTTTCAGGTGAGTGATGTTGACGGTGCTAGACGCATAGCGCGGAAGCTTGCGCATGGTTGCTCTTCTCGGCGCTAGGTGGCGTTTGGGCGGCCGCTGTCTACCATTGGAGAGGACGTCTGTGTGACTTCCATCGGACGAAAGGAGCGCTAGCTCCTGCGGGTTAGGGGGACGCCTGTGCAGCACGGGACCGCGGTGTGTGGTGGCTGCTCGGTGGGATGTGGCACCGGCATGAAGAGGTTTCAGCACTTGTTAGGGACTTCCGCTCGTCTCTTTAGCCTTTCTAGCTGCGACCCTGTGACACCCAAGGATTCCCTCACTTCATCTCTGCCTCCTGGGGTTTGGTAGCCACGAAAGATCTGAGTTGGTCGCGGTGCGCGAGGTGTCCCCTCCGTTTTTACCTATATCCTACACCTATAACAACAGAGTGAAAGGAAATTTTGGGATAAACCTATTCCTCCCTCGTTATTTTTGTCTTTATGGAATATCTCCTTATTAACTGCTCGCAAAAAGTTGATAACTGAGAACGCCTGTTTTAAAAGATCGTTTTGATCTTCCTTTGTTGATCCTTGGCCTAATTCAGGTCGTGTTCTGGTTAGACTTAGTATCTCTTTTTCGACGAAAATGTCTGCTTGAGAAACTTAGAACACCCTAGGTGTTTTGCTTTTCGGTAAATATACGGCGATTTTCCATAAATTTGATTGAATATCTATCATGTGGCACACAATGAAGGGTAACCATGAAACTGTTGAATTAAATGACTGCCAAAAAATCAAGTGATTTAACTATTTGAATTTTCAAAACTGAAGTGAATAACTTCAAAGGAACTTGATTAATTTATCTTTTCAAAAAAGTAATGCAATTTTAAAATAGATGATTCCTTTTTCTGGAGCTTCATAACGTGTTTAAGAGGTGGAATCACGACTGAGAAATTCAATGCCATAGCCGGGATTTGAATAACGGATCTTCCGCTTATTGAGCGGCTGCTTTAACCACTAAGCTACCATGGCCAACTTGCCAGTACGACATTAAATTCCCTAGCTGATTCGACAAGCGGAAGATACATGGTTGAAATCCCGGCTATGGCGTTGTATTTTTCTGTCCTGATTCCACCTCTTAAACATTGCCCACACACGGCTTGTGTGTTTAAAAAACACCAGCAGTAAGCTTGTTGGCATAAATAAATAATAAATTCATATCGTGTATTTAAGTGTCATACCTATTTTGATTTCAGTGTGAAAAATAAAACTGAAATATGAAATTACAGTCTAGCCTTAAGCAACAATTTTGAAACACCTGCACCGTAACTTTTGATAAATATGACACCCACGAGTATCACAAGTTTTACGCAGTTTTGTGGAATACAATCCCACATTCGTCTTTCCCTTTTTATTCCTTTGTAAAATACATTTTCAGTAAGCTAATATCAAGATTTTTCGGGTCCTTGTTTTAACATGTCATTGTTCCTCTTTAAAGTAATCAATTTTCTTTCTGAAAGATAAATTCATTAACCATAGCTACTAATATCAAATGAGTAGTTATTGTCCTCGAGAACTCTTGTCACTTTTTCTCGTTAAATACAAGGTTATAATCGCCCTACTTATTCCGCTGGCGTCACATTGATTACACTGCATGTGTGTACTCAAACCATAATCTTTGAGATTAGAAATGGAGTAGGTTGCTAATTTGAAATTTTTTATGGAAGTTGCAACAACGGTGCTTATGCAACTGTAGTATTCGGAGCAAACACTATGTGCAGTGGAATCTGTTTGAGTGAAACATAACGCATCCTCACACTACGAAAGAAGATGTCTGATAATCGCTGTTGTAGGAACATACTAATTCTAAGCGATTTCAATTGCATGCATCATCCACCCCCCCCCTCCTGATTATTTATTGCAGTCTGCCTTCACTGCAAGTACTGCAGTTTATGTAACCATAAGTAGTAAATAAGGAAGTCCACTTCTGCCCTAGGCCATGTGGCTATTGAGACAAGACCGCCCACGGTCATTTTGATTTAAGGACCTGTTATAATGATAAATTTTCCAGATGACTTCCTGTAGATAATTGCACGTCCGCGCAATCTGAGTGCGCTACATTTTGTTCTATGATTTCCGTCTATGAACCTTCTCTGGGGGCCAGTTGAGTTAGAGTATTAATAGCATAAGTTGAACGTTATAAACAAGTTATTGCAACCAAGAGTTACTTACAAATACGTCACAGCTACTTCAGAGTAATGTAGGATTTTCCTATGATTTCAGTGCATACAATGCAAGGTTTCTCAGAATCTAATTAAATTAAGACTTGAAATTATTTTTAATCTAGTATCCCCCTTAGCCTTTTCAGGTCTAAAGCACATTCATATTCGCATATTAATGTAATTCCCGTAAATATTCTATGTATTAGACACTGCAGTATTAACAAGGAGCACTTCACCCGTTCAATACTGGGAATCCCTTGTATTTTTGCGGATAGATGATGTGCTTCTCACTATCTAGAAACCTGTTCTTCCATATTTAGAGCACTTTTTCAGGTCTTAAGCTTAAGGCTGTCGACTTTATTCTCGGCGCGAGGAACTTTCCACCAGGCATTCCCTTTATCTTATGTTGCCAGCTTCTCCTATTCCTCCGTTTTCTCCAGGCGCCATGCACAAAGCAATTGTTCTAAACTTCAATGCTTGAAAATTGTGTTAAATATAACTGTTTCTGAAAAGAACACCCGCCAAGCATTTGCGAGCTACGCAACTAATTACACAGGTGAACTTTAATAAATGTGTGCTTTTCCTACTATTAAATTAATAAAACTGACAAACTGTAGGTACTGATTCCTGACTGGAAATGGAGGAAAAAGGGTCCTATGAAAATGTATCCGGAAATGGACGGTGTGCGTGTATTGACAACAAATCTTCTCGGAACACAGTGCATAGCTGAATCGCATCTGTTATTCAAAGTGGCCTCCATGGGATGCAAAGCACTCGTTCACACGTCGTATAGTGGACGCAGTTTATCGACAGTTCCCAATAGTTCAACATGGCCGACATTACACTAAACAGGTAACGGAAGTATCCCAAAAAGCAGTCCCGCCAACGTACATAATAAAGGCATTTCTAACCTCAAATATAACAGGGTTAAAGTAACATGCTCTCAAATGATAATAATGCTTGAACATAGTTAGCACACAACACATGATGAACCTACTCATTTTTGGCAAATGCTGTACTATAACACTTTTGGATAAAATCACTTCCGAACGCTAAATATCGTAATTTATACGAGATGCACTACTATGTAGCGAACACAAAAATAACAACAGAAACTATAAGTGCATATACTGTTCTAAACGAATTCAAGACAAAATCACGCAAACACGAGCAGTACGTTCACTGATTGATTAATTCATTAGTACGGCGTCTAAACAGTATCTAGTTTTAAAATCTGTTGGCCTCTCTGCAACGCGTTCATAAACAAGGGCTTCTATGGCAACATAGCAGACGCAATAACACCAACTATGGCCATAGCTTTGCCGTGGTTATATGTTACAAACAGTTGGTAGCACTAATGCAACCCAACGGATGGAATATCACCAAATATAACCAGACTGCACCATAATGGGGGAAAATGTCAAGTTTTTTTTTTTTTTTTTTTTGGGGGGGGGGGGAGTATCTCAATAAGCTGCGCCTACTATATCATGGATTGCCTCACTCTTTCGCACATTCCGGTCTCTCTCTCTGAAAAGCGTCACAGACGTCATGAACACGGTGTTGAAGAGTCTGGACATCAGGATGTGTTCAGCATACACAACGCTCTTCAGATGCTCCCAGAGTTAAAATTCCAGGGGGTTTAAGTCCGGTGATCTAGTCGACCATGCAACTGGGCCCCCGCGTCCTATCCTTCCCGTAGAGGGAAATCTGCTAGTGATAATCCTACACTCGTTGCAGGTGGTTGGGATAATAGTGGTTGTCACGCAGGATATACATAATTGTACTTTGGCTTATACCATGTTGGCGGGCTATTTACTTGGAGCATGTATTAGGATTCGTCTCAATATCCTGTACGCACAGTCCGCACGTTCTTCTACCTAATAGGACCATGATCACACAAACGCCCAAACACGGCTTGAAAAGTTGTGTGATGTGGTTGGTGTTTGTGAGGGTGCTTGTTTTGATATAGCCGTGCTGCTTCTCTGCCGTTTCCATCTGCTTGGCCCTATACAAACACCATCTCGGCTTGTTCCCGACATGAATAACATTCTGCTTCTTACAGTACTCTGTTTCAATCATGCAATCTGCTACAACCAAGAAACACAGTGTAAGTGGTCAGAGAAAATGTTCGCCAGTGCCATCTGCCGTGGCAACGATGCATTTACGGACACGTGTTCACAAGATCTTTTTTCCTCCATTTCCAGTTAGGAATCAGTCCCTGCAGTTTGTCGGTTTCATTAAAGTTCAGCCTGTATAAACGTGTTTTAACATATCGAAGTGAGCACAAAAATGCAAGAATGTTCCCTTCATTTTATCTCCCAATTATACTCTCGTCCTCACCTTCTGCCACATCTACCATAAATTGCAGTCAGTCAGACATATCTCTCCACAACATCACCCGAGCTGCCCGTAATGATAACTATCGTCAGTCCACTGGGAAACAACGTAAGCTTGTTGATGGCTATATATACCTACCATAGCTGCTTTCAGAACGATGAATAACACAATCAAAGGTGCACTTAAACACTCACCACAAAATTTGTAGTAAATAATAATAAAGACGACACCATCGATTGAGAAACAATTTCAAATAGCACCAAACTTAAATCCTGTTATGATTGTTTTGGCTGACCAACAAAAGTGATTAGAAATGAAATCTTTGTGTTCCTTCTTAAGCTGAGTACATGAGCTTATAGTTTAATGCTCTTAGTCCTAAACCCAGGTTAGTGCATATTGTTGCTCTATTATTCGACAATATTATGTACTATGAAGTGTAAAGGAACGTTGCTTTACATCTCCATGGATAAATCACTCAATAATTATAACTTTATAAATAGGCGATTTAATTACAACTGATCCTGAGAGATATTGAAGATTCATGGAACATACTTATGAGATAGCACATAATATTTCAGGGGCTGAAGCATGTCTCGCAGTGCGGTTAGCTCCTGGGGCAGGTAACTAATGAAAACGCCCGCTGCTTCTTTGGGCAAACTGCTGAATAATTTTTAACTTATGTTTTTCTGGCAATAGTAGAATATGGCCTAAACATTTGTAAGATAAGGAGAGTGTGCCATCGAAACAGCGGCTTGAACTATTGGAGACGCATATGGGAAAGGTAGACTTTTGAATCAAATGAATGTGCAAAGAGGATTTAATGAAATCAACATATTTTTACCTGAAAGGGTTATTTCACTTCAACTTAACATTTTTTTTACAACTAGCTACCCTAAGTAGATGTGTGTACGTATGTACGTATGTATAAGTAAGGGGCTAAACTTAAGGTGGGCTGGTTCTTGAAAGTTGTGAATGATTTATTCAATCAAACAAGTGCTTAAAGCTTTATTAAGAAAGTCAGACAGTGCAAATTTGTACGTATGGGATGGAAAGTATGAGTAGAGGTAATTTATTAAAGTTTCAAAGTGTTGCATATTTTTTTTTCAAATTTATATAACTCAAGTGCACAAATATATACCTCAATTGGACCAGCAGAATTCTTGTATCTAAAAAGATAAGAAGTACCTAACTAAGGTAAGCCTAGTTTCTAAAAATTCCGTGCTACTAAGTGATTGAAAATAAGTATTGGATAATGTTTTTAAATTGTAAGGTAAGCTACAATTTATGTCATGGCCTGTGGTATATATGTATGTATAATATTTTGACCAGATGGACTAACATTGAAGAGTTCTAGAGAGGTGGAAGATGTGGTAGGGCAAGCCTTTGAGACTGGAAAAGCAGCTTTTTATTTTTAGGTCCTATAGTTTGTTTGCAGTTAACACCATGCCCCATTACATAATCTATTGCATGGTTTATATAAATATAACAATTCAGTTATTTAAGTGCAGAATTAACATTGTTGTATGCATTGTTATATAACTGCTCTTTCAGGATTCCATGGCAACTAGAAAACAAACAAATACATTTAATTAAAGTCACATTAGTCTAATATAGGAATAATTACAACAGAACTTATAAACAACGTGCTCATACCTTTTAAACCTCATTCTTTCAGAAATTAAATGAATATGCATGTTTATTGAGTGTGTTACATTCTTATGATTACGACTACTCAAAATGAATACTATTAACAAAACACCCAAATGACCTTAAGCGTTCTTAATTATTTTATCATTAATAGGCCAAGTACTGACACTTTTAACTGCCATCTTGAATATGCTGCGTCGCCGGTTTAAAAGTGAGCTTTCCCATAGAAGATGATCAACTGTGCTCTCTGCTACTACAAGGGCATCCTGGGTTTTCCAGTATCCTGAACCTGTTTAAATACGATCTGAGGTTTCCGTGTCCAGTTAAGTTGTTAACTTGCTGTAATTAGAATGTTATTCTTCATTCTATCTGTCACTGGTGGTTAGAGTACCTCGGTAATTACCTATTTTGTTGTGTCTGTCCACATCTTTTGCTATTCTGCAGTACTTTTCTTCCGATCCCTTTTATATTATTTGCCTTTGGGTCCGTGAATAGCTTTAGGGTGCGCCACGGCCGCGTACCATAAAGGTGGCCCGCGTTTGATTCCTGGGACCCGCGTGTGGTATTCGTGATGGACGAAGCGGCGTCTGGGCAGGTTTTCTCCGGGTTCTCCGGTTGCCCCCGCCACTCATTCCACCAAATGCTCCATCATCACCTTTCCATTCACTCATTGCGCTCATTTCATCCTTTTCCTCAAACTCATATCTGGTGCTGGGTTGACTGCTCGCTTCCAGAGCTTCAGCTCTGTCTGGTCCATAGGCTCGTCTGCTCCCTGACAGGCATCTTACCTTAGGCACTGACTTGTAAATCCAGGTGTTGTCAGTCACCAAATGTCACCAAAGAAAGGTTGTTTATTGCATACGTATTAGAAGAAAACCTTTCATTCGAAAGCAGGAACTGTATTATAATATACCATAACATAGAAATATGTTTAAAACTAATTGATAGGAATTTTAATTCCATTATAAATATAGCGAGAATTTATTGAAGTGTTAAATGTTTTTATATGCTTTAATATAATGTTGCATTATGTTTACTGTAAAGGTTTAGGCGTTTGTGATTCTGAGAGCAAAGTTCAAGTCTTCGTATAACACAGAATCGTTTAACCCAATAAATTCTGCTTATTTCAAGCAACATTTGCAACTTTTTCAATGATAGGCAATAAGAATCTAAAGAAAATGAAAACGTGGATTTTCTACAAGACCAGGTTTATTTACCCTTCTTCTCCCCTTTCTTTGTTCTCATTACAGCGCCACACCTCTAGCTCGTATTGCCACTGTCAATCAGTTTCATTGGTTACTAATCATCCCTCATCCCGCGAGAGACCCCATAAGACGATAAACTAGAGACGGTCCCAAACAGTGTATATTACTAATTCATTTTGTGTACTAATATAGACACTAGAACGCAGGCATACTCAACCGTAACCCGTGTGGGCTAGTGAACTATGGACTCTAAACACCCCCAACACCTTGACGTGAAGGGAAAGGTCCAACGGATATGCTAGCCTGATAGCTGTTCGGTATCGTCGTATGTACCGATGATGCCATTTCCTTGCTCTGATTCGGTCTTCACTATACAAGTTACCCTTCTAAACAAATATATTCATATTATACATCATAGATGGGGAGAAGTGACACATTGTGTCATTTACCGTACATGGTACTTTTAACCACGTCCACTCTGCTAACACGGTTAGCTACCAGCCCACGTTCCCGCTGTTATCTATCTACCTCAGAGAACTGGCCAGTCCCTCAAATTGTGTCAATGATGGAATCGTATCGCATAGCAAGTTAAAGGAATGCTTCAAAGCCGAATGGGAACATAAGTGTTTTTGTGATCCTAGTAAAAATAAAGCATTGTGTTTGCTGTGCCCAAAGAAAATGTACGTAAAGTAATCTCAAAACCAATACATCATGTTTATATTCGCCTCCACACTGCACGCCTCGAAACTTACCTTGTTTGCAAAAACGTGTGTATACATAAACAGAACCGGAAAACTGGTGGCCTATATTTGGTGACGGGTAATAGTGGAGAGGGTAAATATTCGATTGCATTCCTGTCACCCCTCTTCCCCATGCCTGTTATACAGCAATCATATGCCTTTTTTTTTTTTCATTTCAAGTAACTACAACTAAGTTTTACACTTCTGTAATAGTTTAGTCTTCACTGTATCAATCACATTTATTATATATTACTCCTATGAGTAATTCTATTACAACAACTTCAACACACTGATTTTAAAGCACCAAGTCCAAGGGTTTGGTTCTTCTCAGTCTTCATACTCTGTTGCTGTTTGCTAGCATACGCAGTACCTCTGTGATTTCATGTGCACGTGACCGTCTTTCATACTTAACCGCAGCAGCTTTAATTTCTTCACTGACAAATTCTATATTCAAGTCCCTGTGGATATTGTCATTGCGTACATACCAAGGTGCTATATGCCAATTTGAATCACAATTTGCCGACTCGCCTATTTAACAACCTCTGAATTTTCCCTGCAGTGAGGGTCCACAGAATCCCTATGGAAATATAGAATAACAGAATTCGACAGTATTCTAATAAAGAAGGTTGGGAACTCTTTAACCCTAGCAATGCCAAACCTTATTCCAGAACTTATGATACCAACGGGTGAGCGAGGGGACTTTGTGACCACTACTGGTAACAAAATATCTGAGTAATTTTTTTCAAACATGTTAATTTTAAAATTGGGTATTATATCTTGTCATGTTTATAAAGGTAATATTTAGCACTGTTTAACTATGCTCTTTTACCTTTTACGTGCATGACATTATACCGACGTGATAGTATTTCATGAGCACCTTGACATTTCATTGTTTCTCAGAAAGACCACAAATGAAAACTTTAAAAGAATTACGCAATTTAGTAGTACAAAAAGTGATTGATAATAACTATTAACTGTATGCCTTTAATGAAAAAAATTAAACAACAGAATTAAAAACATTACAGAAGGTGGGCATGAAGTAACCCTTCTTCCCTGGTAATGTTCGAGCTAAAGCACGCCTTGTGCTGTAATGGTAGCGTGTCTGCATTACGTCCAAGAAGTACCGAGTTCGAAACTCGGTTAGGGTGTCATCCAGCTAGGTTCTTTTTTTTTTTTTTTTTTCCCCTTTTTCCGAGGTTTTCCGAGGTTTTCCCTTATCCTGAGAACCCGAATTTCGGGTAACTTTAAGCTCACCGTACGAGGTGGCGCCGCGGCTTGTATTCGGCAGGTCCTGGGTTCGATCCCCCTCAACCGACCACTCTGACTTGGTTTTTTTTTTTTGGGGGGGGAGGTCTTTCCTTCCTCGTCATCTTTCAGGTTTGGTTAGTACGCGGTACCTTCGGTGACTGCGGACAGATGGAACAGATGCTTGTGCTCTGGAAACCCTCCTTTCCTGGCGCGTCCTGGAGGTTGATGTCCGCGCCGCAGGGGTGGCTTCGTCACCCTCTCCTTGGGTAGAAGAAACACTTCTCTCGTGCACCGGGTGTCAACGTCTGTAGCTATTAGGGACTACTGTGCACCTCTGAGCTTCGCTGGCTCCGTTCTTTGACAAGCCCTCAGTCTCACTTCGCCTCATCCCTTCCCCTGGGTGGTAGTAGCCCGCAATATATCCAAATCGGTGTCGCAGTTGTTCAAGATGTCCACCCTCCGTGTCTACACATATCACATCACATGTTTAAACTCTATGGAACTGGGACTCATTTGAGCACCATTTCACTAATTTCATCCCTTCAGTGCCTGATAGGACATTTACATTGGAGGACGTTAGTACACACACAAAAAAGTCCTGTAATAAATGTACACGGTCACGTGGGTTTGCAATATACGTAATGCCAATTTTTGGATCCATACACTTTTGTAAACAAATTTTTTTTCAAAACGAATTAGACTAAAGCCCAGTATTGTAATAGGATACGCGACGATCACTTGATAAATATTCTGAGATTTCATTGGTCGTCACTGGTGGCAAATATCTATAACCCTGTTGAAAATAAGATACGTCTGAAAAGTCACTAGGAGAAATGTGACGTACAAAGGGCATGACATCCACGGTATATCGTGTTAAATATAATTAAGGAATATCACAGTAGATTTAAGCTGCCAATGAAACTGGCAAACATTGTCCATCATTTGCAACGTAAAGTAGGCTTACGTACAATAAAATGTTGGAGCGGGTGGAAAGAGGTTTACCCACCGTGACTGTCGGTGTGGGGGTGTGGGCGGCTCCGTTGGTTAGACACCTGCCTACTGATCCCGAGGTCGTGGGTTCAAACCCGGCCCAGGTCGATGGTGTTTTAGGTGCTCTTAAAACGACAGCCCCATGTCACTATAAATATTGGTATCTAAAAAACTCCTACGGGCAAAATTCCGGCATACTGAGTGAGTGAGTGAGTGAGTGAGTGAGTGAGTGAGTGAGTGAGTGAGTGAGTGAGTGAGTGAGTGAGTGAGTGAGTGAGTGAGTGAGTGAGTGAGTGAGTGAGTGAGTGAGTGAGTGAGTGAGTGAGTGAGTGAGTGAGTGAGTGAGTGAGTGAGTGAGTGAGTGAGTGAGTGAGTGAGTGAGTGAGTGAGTGAGTGAGTGTCGGGTTTAAGGGCCCGTCGACAACTTGGTCATTAGGGCCCCCCGGCATACTGGTGGCCCTGATATGATCCTGGCAATTGACAGCATAATCAACAAACAAACCAATTTTAAATAACTTTCCCACCCTGCGCTCTTGCGACTGGTTGGACATATCTGCTATAACCCCTTGGTATCTTGTTTTGAGGGCGTCGTGCCCTAGTCCCCTCTTCAGTTTGTAGATTTTGTCAGCTGATGCACAAGGACTGTTCATTTTTGTGTGGCACAGTCCACATGTCAATCAAACGTCAGTTCACTATAGTTACCTATACCTAAATATTTTGTAGTATTAGCTTGTTCCAGTAGTTTAACCCTCATATATATTTTTACTTTTATATTATTTCCAGCTATTCATCTTGTTACCAGCAAGAGTTCAATTTTTCGCTACCGAACTGCATTTTGTAGCTTTTCGCCCACTTTTCTATTTTAATATCCTGATTAGCATAACCTTCTGCTTCTTGTATACTTTCTCCATTGGTTTGAATGATTAAGTCATCGGCAAGTGCAATCAGTTTGATTTTATCCATGAACTTCAGATTTAATAATGAATTATGTAATATATTCCAAAAACCTGGACCATGAAAGAAACCTTGTAAGCAACCTTGACTTAGTTCCTTCTCTACCTTACAGGTGTTAACTCTCAAGCTTGCTTTTCTTGGATAGAAAATAGCTTCTTGACATGTATAAAGGTACCTGAGATATTGTAATTCTCTTAAATTGGCCATAATGCCTGACCACCATGTAGCATCGAAAGCAATTTTAACATCTAGACGTACTAAAATATAAAGTTATTTCTATTTGTTTTATATTGCTTCTTTAACAGCCACAGCTTCATCTACATCTTCTGGAAGTAAATCCATAATGGTGTGTGTTCAACTTGTTTTTAATGTAAATGTGGCGTACTATTCTATCAATCATAAGTTTGTTGAGAAGCTTCCTTCCTATAGCTGTTAAGCTGAAAACTCAAAATTTTAAGCGTCTTTACCATGTTTTTTTTTTCTTCCCTCCATGTTTGTCATAAGAGTAATCCTATAGTATGCGTGTAAAGTTCTGTCTAGATAGGCCAAAGAATATCAATTTGCCTATTTGGGGTTGGAAATAGTGGTTTAAAATAAGGGTAGCAGAAATTTTGAAAGGTGCAGAGTGATTATTGCTAAATCTAAAACCCAAATATCAAAATCTTACAAAAACTGCTATTTAAAAATGACGTTCGGCAAAATTAATGGTAAATGCCAAATCTAACACAATATGCAGCTTCTCTTCAGTCCAACAATCCAGCTTTAAGATATTTTAACCCTCCTCATTTATTGCTTTGAGGTGAAAATAACAATAATCTGAAATTTTTGCAATGAATTTCCAAATATATTATTTGATGCTCTACGTGATAAAGCGGGACGGAACTTGGGTGTTCTGAATAAGAAACCCTCCCCTCAAACTCGCTAAGTCTTTAAAATGTTGGAAACAGATTGTAGCCAATATCACTCAGAAAGAACAGCGCTTTTCAGTGAAACAGAATTATCGAAGTTTAGCGAGTGGTTTCCCAGACACGCGCGCACATGCACATAAATGTTCCCATTTTAACATGCTTTTGTTAGCTTTTTTTTTTTAGTAACGTCCTCTAACCCAATTTCATGACAATACAACAATACCATGACTTTGTTCTATATCCTGACCAGGATAATCAGGATAAAAATGGCAGCTAAATTTATCAATGCGTAATTTTCGCCAACGTAAATTCGTTTGATTGACTCGAAAACTTACACCCGTGTAAAGGACCAAAGAGAGTACAATAATATCATGATTTGTCCTGATGTCTTTACCAAGATAATCAGGATAAAAACATTACTTAGCTAAATTTAACACTGTAATGGAATCTTTCGACGTAATTTTCACTAACTTAGAATCGTGTGATTGACTTGAAAACTTGCACACCTATTAATGACCCATAATAATATGTCATGGTTTTATCCTAATGTCTTCATCAGGATAAAAAATTAGTTAGCTAAATTTGTAAATGTAACGGAATCTTCGTCATTTTCAGCAGGTTAGAGACGACTTGAAAATTTGCACATATGTCAAGGGCCAGAGACAATGCAATAATATCATGACCTTGTCCCAATGTCTTGATCGGGATCACCAGGATAAAAAAAATGATTGAGCTAAATTTATAGAAAATAGTACAATTATGACATATTAGACGTTGCTAAGTCGCTTCTCCATATACACCTTGAAAATTGCGTTAATTCAATAAATATGTATTTATATATTGGATGATGTAGATGCCCAGAGAGAGAACCTGAGAGGGACCCGAAACCTGAGGGAAGGATCGTGGACCGAATTTCAGTCAGGGCCAAGACACCCACAACTGCTGGTAGTTTAGAAATTGACACAAGTTACACTGGACAAAGGAATTAAATCGCTTTAAAATACTGAAAGACGGAGATTCCTGGAGAGAGGACCTGAAAGGAACACGAGATTTCTGGGAAAAGATTGCGGATCGAAGTTTACCCAGGACTAGGAACCCCACAACAGCTGGTAGTGTAGTTAAAATAGTCATTTAACAAAATACTGTTCCACAAAAACCGATTTGAAAAATTTCAAAAAAAACGGGGGAAAAAATCCAATTAAAAATTGTAAAAATCTTCAACTTAAAATTTTTGAGAAAGGTTTGAACAGAAAAGTTTGAGATTAAAAAATTGAAAATAAATTGTAGTTTCAAAACACTATAAACGCGCTTTAATAATAAACGGAAATGAAAAGTATAAAATAATTTTTAAGTACGAAGAGTTTGTTCTATAGCGCTATAAAGTCCATTGATTCGTTATAATTTAAAAAATTTTAATACGTGTAAAATAAAAAAAGTTATATTAACAAAATAATAAATTTTATTGTAACAAAGCTCGGGATGCGTGACTGCAATAGTTATAAATAGTTTATTGGTAGTTATTTATAAAAGTAAAGATGTGAAAATATCCTAAAAAGCAACCCCACGCTATCTTACAATAAAATTTATTATTTTGTTAATATAACTCTTTTTATTTTAAATGTGATACGATTTTTTTTAATTCTAATGAATCAGTGGACTTCACATTGTTATAGAACAATGAGCAATGCTTCAGCATCAACGGATATCTTATTTATTTATTCGTGCGACATTGGGCCTTGGTATGAGTCAAATGTAAAAAAAATTACATCAACAAATACGGGGTAGACACTTTTTTCGCAAACTGACTCCCGATGAAAAACAACAACGCCTTTATTAGTGCAGAAAATGTGTGGAAAAATCCCAATGCGATACTTAAAATTATGTATGGAATATAGTTACTCGTGATAAATCTTGGGTTTACGTTATGAAGTCACTCGGCTCAATGGTTCTTTAGAAGAGCACACGCACCTGCAAAAGTCCGATGAATTTCCGGTGCTGGTAAGAAGATGGTTGCTTGTTTCTCCCTCTCTCTCCCTCTCTCTCGTTCTCTCTTTCCCTCCCCCTCTCCATCCCTCTCTCCCTCCATCTCTCCCTCCCTCTCTCCCTCCCGCTCTCCCTCTCTCTCTCTACCTCCCTCCCTCCCTCTCTCTCCCTCTCCCTCCCTCTCACTCTCTCTCCCTCCCTCTCTCTCACTCTCTCTCCCTCCCTCCCTCTCTCTCCCTCCCTCCCTCTCCCTCCCTCTCGCTCCCTCCCCCTCTCCATCCCTCTCTCCCTCCCTCCATCTCTCCCTCCCTCTCTCCCTCCCGCCCTCCCTCTCTCTCTTCCTCTCTCTACCTCCCTCCCTCTCCCTCTCTCCCTCCCTCTCTCTCCCTCCCTCTCTCTCCCTCACTCTCTCTCCCTCCCTCTCTCTCCCTCCCTCCCTCTCTCTCCATCCCTCCCTCTCTCTCCCTCCCTCTCTCTCCCTCCCTCTCTCTCCCTCCCTCTCTCCCTCCCTCCCTCTCTCCCTCCCTCCCTCCCTCGCTCCCTCCCCCTTTCTCTCCCTCTCTCCCTCCCTCTCTCCCACCCTCTCTCTCCCTCTCTCTCGGGCTGTATTGCTACTATAGCATTAGAGGATAGATGGGGAGAAATTACTCACTGAGTTACCCTACATCGCAGTTTTAACCCCTTCCACTACCGCACAGCGCTTAGCTACCAGGCCACGCCTCCCGCTATTGGTTGTCTACCTCAGAGAACCGGCCAGTCCTTGAAATGTTCTCAGGAAGTGGAAAGGGTAAATATAACACTCCACTGCATTCCTGTCACCCCTCTTCCCCATAGCTGTATTAGAACATAGACGTACAGTGTCGGCGTCAAAAATTTTCGGACTCCCACGCACCTTTCCGTGGGAAGAAGCTACGATGGCTTATCTATTGGTTATGTCAGGTGGTCTCAAAGGTCGACTTGCTAGCTCATACCTATCTACAAGGGTGAGGCGTGTCACGTGTTTGTAAGTGCAAAAAGCATGTAATTCCAACGTTTCTCTTATACTTGTTTGTAAGAAAGTAACCTCAATATAAAGAAAACAACATTAACGTTATAAATCCAGAACAAACTCGCAACAAGGATGGAAACTAAATATTCAGCATTACAGGTGTCATATCACTCTATAATAAAATTAAATTTAAAACGTTTAAATAATTTCAATATACCACGTTGTTTTTTTAAGCTATACCTATTCATGGAGACGACGCAAGCCCGCTGTAAAATTTTTATTCAGTAAAAATGAAATCGTGTATTTGACCTGAAATTTCACATCGAAGTTTAAAACATTGAATGACTCTTTGTCGGAAATAGCAGGAAAACAGAACTTCAAAGGAAAATGAAAGTTTAGCGTAACATAACAGAACTACTGCAAATCGCGAGAAAGCATGTTTCAAAAAACTATGATGCATGAACCAGTATAGGTTACGTAGCTCCTTCCCCTAATTAATAACAGTAACAATAACAACAACAATAATGATAATAATAATGATAATAATAATGACAATGACAATGACAATGACAATGATAATGACAATGATAATGATAATAATAATGATGATAATAATGATGATGATGATGATGATGATGATGATGATGATGATGATGATGATGATGATGATGATGATGATGATGATGATAATAATAATAATAATAATAATAATAATAATAATAATAATAATAATAATAATAATAATAATAATAATAATAATAACAATAACAATAACAATAACAATAACAATAATAATAATAATAATAATAATAATAATAATAATAATAATAATAATAATAATAATAATAATAATGATGATGATGATGACGATGATGACGATGATAATGATGATAATGATGATGATGATGATGATGATGATGATGATCATAATAATAATAATAATAATAATAATAATAATAATAATAATAATAATAATAATAATAATAATAATAATAATAATAATAATAATAATAATAATAATAATAATAATAATAATAATAATAATAATAATAATAATAATAATAATAATAATAATAATAATAATAATAATAATAATAATAATAAGCGAGAAATACATTATATGCATTATCTTTGTTCAAGGACTTGTTTAACCATAATTCTTAAGCGCCGTTAGCGCTACCGGAGAAAAGCAAAGTTACTTGTTTAAATACGTACAGAAAAGAATGTGCCGTTTGTTATAGAATAAAATTGATATTATAGCTTCTTGTTGGCTTCCCCCTGACCACACTCAGAGGAACACACACAAAAGTAATTGCGTACCTTAGCAGAAGCTATCGTTGCGGACCAGGCGCAAGTAATTCATAAGAAAATGTTTCGTCTCTTTCCCCTACACCCTCTCGTCCGTCGGAAAACATTTGCAGCCGGCTGTACCGTTACTGTCAATTGACACACAAGTGTCTGTTTGCCGCAAAGTTTTGAGAAAAGCTTCTGGAAAGCTCCCGAAAAGAAAAATAATTTTACACCATGACAACGCATCGTCGCGTACAGCGAAGTTAACAAGTACCTGAATGCTCCAAAGGTTGGCACCATGGTTCTCCACCATGCAGGGGCCCTAATAACCAACTTGTCGATGGGCCCTTAAACCCAGCACACTCACTCACTCACTCCACCATGCAGCTATGATATAACACTTTGTGATTTCGTTTTGTTTCCAAAAATTAGAGATCCAATCCGTGGGATCACCTTTTTATCACGAAATGAAGCAGTGCAACACTATAAAAATATAGTTTCCAAATTGGAAGTGGGATATCATTGCCTTAAGGCTGGTTTTACCGAATGTAAAAAGGCATTCATGTTAAAGAACATCTTAAGAACAATGATATCATTATTTTTTAAAGAAAAAAAAAAAAAACTAATCCTTGTTTGATTTTCTCGAAAACTTGAGCGTGGACCTCGTATTGGGCTCGTACTTCCATCACTAATATCTATACGATTTGTGAATCCCATTTATCTTTGCAACTCCGAATAAAATCTGCATAATAACGATGGTGATTCCTGAAGCGTTATAGATAATCAGGCATGCTTCCAGTGAGCCATTATTATCAATTTTTGACATATGCTTTATGATATCCTGGCGTTTTTTTTATAAAAGTGGAACAGAAGCAAATATGAAATGTATTTTTTTTTTTTTTTTTTTTTTTTTTTTTTTTTTTTTTTTTTTTTTTTTTTTTTTTTTTTTTTGTGCATGACCTCAGAACTTCCTCACATCAAGATTGTGTCATATGCGACCTTAACAGATGATCCTAACATTTAATTTCTGAAGCTGTCTTCTTAGATCATATCGTTAACCCAAATTCTTACTTTCACTTGTTATATGGAGTTCTTAGTACATCTCCGTTGTGTCATTATAGTAGAAGTGCAACGTGCATTTCTAGTCCAGAGTTCAAGGTCGGCCCTTTACTTGTTGCCATGACATAGAATCCTCAATACACTCCAAAGCAGAATAGCTAAATCTCTCTAGTTTTCAATTGCTTAATTTCCTTCTTCAGTCTCTGGAATTAAAGAGGAGATCTTTATAAATTTTAACAGGTGTAATGGTTTCATTTATGAAGTCTGGATGTTAATAAAATAAACATGGGAGTTTAACCACTTAGTGCGAAGTCACGTGTACAATCAATGAATAAAGCTCTGATTTGTAACATTCCCATGACATTCTCTACACACTGTCGTTTACTTGTAAGATATTTGTCGTATATAGATTCAAAAAACGTTTCTTACGAGAGCTCATTTTCCTATCCACTTCATGTTAATCTTGAGATAAAAGTTTGCAGAAAGTTTCATCACACATTTCATTGTGGGTACAAGGGGAAACCAAATGGATAGTCAGGTATTTTAAAGCTTATGGTATATGCTGAGCTTTGAAGGCAATGCTACACTGCAAATGCGATTTTCTAAATCTTTCGGTCAATTTAGCTCAACATTTATTTTCACTGCTGTCTGGTTTTAATTTCAGCGTGATATCCCTTTTCGTTTCCGAGTTATTTTATTTGAAAACTGAATTTTATTATTCTGTGCCAAATTACTCCAGACTACGCAACTTCAAAAAATATATATTCTTTAGTTCTACGTCATTTAATTGATTATAACGCCCATCCGTCCACCCACTCACCCACCCACTCATCCATCTATCTATAGCATATTTAGCTGTAAACGTAAATCTGAGAACCTTGAGGAATTTCTATAGCGATATGGATGCTTTTTCGATTCTCATCTGAAAGACACGAGATGGAAACATCCAGGTGATCCACTCTGATTACCTTCAACCAAATGAATTCGTTTGAAGAGAGTATTGTGAGCTAAAGAAATAGCATTAAAGTCCTCAAGATTTAACATTTGCTGGTTTGAGACGGCAACGTAGTAAAATTGTTCGTCATAACGCCTGTCATGTCAATGGCAGCATAAAGGAACCTCTGACGAGGTTTTAGTCCTTGGTCAACTTTCTTAAAGTAGCTGCTGTATTCAATAGAACCGAAGTGTTAAATGCAACCCAATGTCGTCCTCTATATAATGCGAGAAATTGGATTTGAGAAATAGCCAACAATTTTGCTTAGGGAGCTTTTACAAAAACGCTAAAGGTAACCAAAATTAGGTGGCTAATACAAATAAAACCTTTAGTAAATGATTTAAGAATACACACTTTTTATTGCAGATTTGTTCCGCAAATTGCAATAGCTATTCTCGTGTTCCTATATTTACGCAGATTTTCGAGAAAACTTTTAACCTTTAAATTTCTCTTATCATTAATAAAATATAATTACTTACAATAAAATAGCAGTTTCTGTTTAGCATTAAAAGCGTTATGTAAAAAGTAACAAATCAGTAACACTTAATTTTCAATAACACCAATCATGTATTCAATTTTAAACCTAAACACCAAACTAAACTTGATGTAACGAAGTGTCCCTTTAGGACTCTTTGTTAGACTTGCAGGAATGCATGCCGACAGCCTGAAAGGTGTTACAAAAAATTGCATCATGAATAACAGTGGCAAAGATCTGAGTAAACAAGAAAACGGAGAAATAAGGTTTAGAATTTCATGTCCTATTGACAGATGGCTGCGCGTCCATTTGCATGTCATGTTTGTGTGCTGAAATAGGTAGTGGTGCAAAATTTCATTTTGATTTGGATTTTAGAACGTTGAAGAATTTCTATGAAAAATTTAAGAAGCATTATTTTCGAAATGTTCTCGGAAACTGATGAAGTACCATTTGCAGTGCATAAAATGTCTGCCTCTTATGTTTACACTGTCATTGGAAATATATTCGAGACAGATTAATATACATGTAGTCTATTCTTCCTCTTCATGAATTGGGCGACAGCCTTGACGGTCTCACATTTGCACCCTCCAGCGCTTCTTTGACGTTTCAACCGGTCGGTATCCCCTTGGCTTATAGTTAAAAACTTCTTTAGGAATTCTGTGAGACATTCGTAATAGATGGTCTACCCATTTTCCCCATGATCTTGTAGTAGTTGGCATAATGCTTTAACCCCTAGCTCTTACCTTATTTCTGCATTGCGAATGTTTTCTCCTTGTCCATCCCTTGACCTCGCGTTAGCATCTCGTTTGTATTCCCTGAATTTTGCTTTATCAGTCCATGCTTCGCTTCCACAGAGTATGAAGTATGTGGTATAATATTATCGAAAAACTTGTATAAGTTCTTGAATAACCATCCTACCGTAAATTGTAGTATAGTGGAACCTGCTTTATACGTAACCCAGTTCTACGTAATTCGCATTTACACATGTAACTTTTTGTAGGTTCCGACAAAATATAACTTAGAAACGTGTTGATAAAACCTCATTTATACGTAATGCATTTATACGTAATTCGCAGCTATACGTATTAAATTTCAGTGAAATACTACTGAGCTTTACGTAATTATAATGAACATTCGCATACGTTATCTTAAAAGAAACTCGAGGTGAATTTTCCTTATCTCTTTTCACAGAGACGCAACCTGAGGAGGCGGCTTACGGTGCATACAATGTCGTAGCAACAAACGAGAAGTAAACATAAAGATTTTCGGTATCTGGTGTTTACTGTTGAACAGCGGTTTTGTCTTTCAGTTCTCAGTTGCTTTTAATCAGCCATGGAAAATAGAAAAAGGAAATGGTACACACTAAATCAGAAAGTAAAATTCATACGATAGGTGGAACTTATTCCACACAAAACCAAAACCAAGATTGCTCAGACTTAGGAATTGTTTATACCATGCTACGTATAGGCATCAAATGACCCATCAGTAAAAAAAATGATGCACTTAATGCAAGAAAAGTGAAACAAGACAGATTAACTAATTTCTTCAAAGGAGGACCAAGTTCAAAATAATGTTTTCTTCATACATATCTGGTTTGCAAAATTTTACACATGTAAGCCCACTGTATTGCTTTAAAAAACAATATGATGTATTATCAAAATCTCAGTTATAAGTAATTCTGAGTTATAAGTAATCTTCCCTCTTCCCCTTGGCATGCGCATGAATCAGGCTCAACTGTATATTGAACCAGACAGTCCTGCTGACTAAGCATCGAGAAGTTTAAGATAATCTGTTTGTGTTTCAGGGTATTACTGAGAACGAGAGCATTTTCAGTTACAGCAACTAAAGTATAATGATTCAACATTAACTCAGACCTTTATAATCATCAGTTAATTAAGTTGTGTACACTTGTGTTTACGTTTTTCCTTTTTATAGCCCTTGTTTGTCTTCTCTTTATATTAAATTGCAATAAACTTTCGTGTTGTTTACTTAGAATGTTTACCCTAATTTAATTATAAGCAACAAGGAAGCATGTTTCTTTGCAGAGGTCTGGAAACATTGCAAGCTGACATATTGTATCCTTGATATTGTTAAAATTTGAAATTAATTTACTTCTATTGCAAAACTGCAGTTATTAAAGGTATGCACCCGCGAAATTCGAGAGTCCGAGACAGCTATATTGTTTGTTCCAGAGTGACACGTTTGGCCAAAATGATTAATAGTTCTAAATGAAACTTACGACCTATCTGTCATTCTGGACATAGATGCACTTCAAACTGCTTTCTAAAACACATGATAATTCATTCATGGGGAATAATTGCATAAATTAACTACGGCTCAGGCTCGAAATCTACAAGCTCGGTTCAGGCTCGAGTCCCACAAACAGGCTGGACTGCTGAGGACCTCTTCCTCGACATAGTTGTGGTCTCTGGGAGCCCCGTACAGTACGTGGACAAAGGCCTGGCTAATCTGCTGCAGAATGTGCTCCATCTGGAATCGTTGGGGAGCCCCTCCTTGCTAACGCACATTGACTTCGGATCTCCCCCCACACCCATATCTCCAAGTCGCGTTGGAAGTAAAATGGGCCGTTGCGACCTACTTAAAGTGTTCTGCTGCTGGTTTCTGAAGGCCCCTCCGTATGTGTACTCCTACTCCTCCGGAAAACACATTCAAGTTCAAAACCGACCCGCGGGACTAAACCGAGCCTATGTAGATTCCCAACGTTTATGGGCTGATTCAAACAACAGCAACACTCCTTAGTATTTTGTGCATCCGCCAAATTGATTACTCTTCGAAAGAATGTCCATAACCAAAAAGCACGGACGCGAACTGTGGATTGTTAGGAACTAACAAGTGTAGGACTTCATAGTGCGGTTTTCAAAATTGGTCAAGTAGCCCCCGCTGTGAAACAAAAGCATCACATCGTGAATTTAAGTACCAGAGTTCGAACTATCAACACTGCTTCATTGCAAAGCCTGCGTCTCTGGTGCAGATTCACACATACGATCAAAGCCACATAGTTGTGTGCTCGGTATTTATCACAGAAAATCCCGCCTATTTTTGCAAGTGAACATACAACGTGAAGCTCTCAATGTGTGGTATCTAGTACAGGCATTTCCAATCTTTTTTGACTCACAGAACCCTTCTCAGGCACACTTCTTATAACAAATGCTGAAGTCCATTTAGCTTTACCTGGGAGGAAGGAGATGTCCAAATATTTGCTCTATGTACATGTAACGAAATATATACGAATTTTAATTTTTTTTTCAAATTTCCTCGATTACTTCAAATTATTCTCAATAGATAATGATACTGTCAAAACTGACCGTATATGAAAGTTCATCCAAAGCTCAAATAAAAACAGCTGTTTCACCATAGGTGTTACAAGATTAGCGAGAGTAACGATAAGGTCTATTGCATCCAATTCAACTGAAACACATGTTTGTTCATTTTTTTTTGAAATGTTTATTAATCAGTCCTGCTCCTCAAATAGCTTTGTCATCTTCATTCTCTTACACTACGATAATTTTGCAACTAAGATTGTTGCCCATTCTCTTCAAAGCATATTGATCCACTCGGAAGTAGATGACGGAGGAGGACGTGCGTGGATTCAAGCGAGAATGCTACTTCATTCTTCATTACGCTTTTACTTTACCACAGTAAGCAGCAACAGCAATTTACTGTTCAGCCCTAACACTTCCACTGCCTAACCCATTCATAACTTTACAGCTGAAGTATAGCTAAATTATTAAGCAACCCTCTATTATGTGGCAGGGAAGTTAGCCTAGGACATTTCTGAAACTTATTTACATTTGTTTTGCATTTTTGTTTATTTTTGTTTCTTATTACTTAATTTAATGCATTTTAAGCGTACCTAGAGTGACCATGAAGTCTTTGGGTCTACACGGAGCCCTTCGAGCTCGAAGCGCAGGATGGGAAATTTTGACCTAGAGTATTCGGAATCGTCTAGGACTTAGAGGTATACTTGAATTAGATGTGCAGATTTAATGAGTATATGGGCATCTCGCCATGGTGGTTCGTTACAAGAACCCCGGCACTCAGCACCCAAGATCCGTGGTTTAAGTTCCGACATAGCATTGAATTTTTGAAGTATTGGTTCAATTTGACAATTTACTGCGGTACAGAGGTAGCGTAACAGAACAATTGTCGATAATAAGCGTTGCCAGTGTTATTTTGAACCACCCAGTACATTGCTAAATTGTGCAGGAGTGTAAAGAAATGATAAAAATTCAGTGATGACTGTTTAACACGCTATGTATACGTTTAAGATTGTGTTGACATTAGGCAATTATTATCACGTGTCGGCTAACAGAAAATTAAATATACATTTATACACCTTACTGAAAGCTTTTTTCTAATACATTATTTCACAGCTGAGTGAGCAGCAATTGATTTAATGGCTGAAGAACAGCCATTAAATTCTAATAACATCACCTGCCCTCGACAACGTGCCGCAACTTAAGTACTTCTGCGTAATCGTCTGCTGATTTAACTTAAGGGACTCCTAAAGGCTCTGTCCTTGCAATGTTAAATTAGCAATATTCAATCTATATTTTCCCATTACCCAGTATGAATATACAGCTGAGTTTTTACGGTAGCAACATTATGCTTTTGGCCATAATTTAAAACAGGGGTTTGGTAACAGTTTATTTTAAATTAAATACATGTAGTTTTTACTTAGTTTTACATTATTTCTGGTGGAAGTATAAACTAATTTATACTTCTTAAAAAGCCTGCGACAAAATATGCACAACAGTGTAACAAACATGTCCTCTTATTTTTTCTAGCAGTTGAGAAAACCTACATTATATATTCAAAATTGTAATTGCTGAGAAAGGCCTCTGAAGTTTTCAATGCATTCCTGGCTCATACGCTGGATCATGGTCAAAGTGTCCCACCCACTTTGCCCACAACGTTTTCATAACGAATTTAAAAATATTTGGGACAAAATTCCCATATCAATAACTTCATACATATGATTTTCATTTAGTTATCACAATAAATTACTGTTCATTGTATTTAAGCTTCTTAACAGAGCTGCTTATGTTGGGCTCACCTGATTTGGTCTTGATTGGAGGTTAGAACATACATTACTTGTTGTGGCATTTATTTTATAGCTGCCAAAATTCGTTTCTTGTTAATATTTTTAAATTACTTCTTCTGTCCATTTTAATATTATATGTAGGTAGGTAGGCAGGTAGGCAGGTAGGCATGCAGGTAGGTAGCTAGGCAGGTAGGTAGGCAGGCAGGCATGTAGGTAGGCAGGCAGGTAGGTATATAAACACAATATAAAAAATCAGCAATCACATGGAAATCATAATTTGGTGCTATCTATGGTAAATGCACTGAACTAGTGATTTATGAGGCTGGCCAGTGCTACAATTTTTCTGTTGAACACTAACCACATCTCAATAGTCCAACATTTGAATACGCTTACTGATTTGAGAGCTGCCATTAAGAACTGCCACGCCCACTATGCACTAACTTCAGTATTGTATTTAACAGGCTAAAAATTAGTAAACTTCATAAAGCATACATCATTTTCAGCATGAATGATCACAGATTACATGGAAAGAAAAAATAAAAGAGTAACATTCAAAATATTTCACCTTTTCAGACTGCCTTAAGACGTGCCAAGCAACATAAAAACAATCACTGCAGATGTGACAATATGTAGTTTCGAAATGTATGTATGTGTGGAGGGGCCTATCAATCAACCTTGAGGATTTTCTTACTATGTTTCTTGCAGAAATTAAGCTATAGTGTGTACAATTTCGTAAACAGTGTAAATTTGGGCATTTAGGATTACCTTAATGTCACTGAATATCAATAATATTCCGTAGAAAATTAGGATATCTTTGGCGCTTAGTTAAAAACATTTCAGATAATTAATATTTCTCAAACCAAAACAGTAAAAGCGAGCTTTAAACTATTTAAAATCTGGTTATAGAAGGAGAGTGGTATATTTAGTTTATATCCCCAAATTTCCCTTTCGCATTATTATAAAGGCATACTTTTGTATGGATTTCATATAACTGATACATTTGGGCTATAAAACATAGCAAAAATGAACAAGTCAACAATTTGTAAATACTTCAACTACCTTTGGGTACAAATCGTTGATGTTTAATATATCCAGAGAAAACAGTGCATAACTATGGCAAGGCACCTAACAATAGTTATCAACAAGCCGCAACAAAAATCTGCACTGGTTAACCCACTTGGTCAAAATTCTATACACTAAGACATGGCAAAATCGAAATTAGAGTTTAATTTTTGAAAGCTATCCTTGAAGTTATTTTCGACCCCTTGTATACAAAATTACACCGTTTGGTTAATCGCAAAATAAATTTGTACACTTACACTATAGCAGCGGATGAAACTAGGCCACATTTAAAATGATATTCATAGTGATATATATAATCGCTTACATTCAAATCTGTGCCATCTGACCAATCTGTATAGTAAATGATTTATTGGATTTGGACGTTTATATCTTCAAATACATATTGTCTAACCGTTTTTACTAACCACTTGAAGTATTATATTTTAAAGTTTTGTTTGTGGTATTGTAGGTTTCAATGTGACTCATCAGTGGCAGGATGATAATAGTTTGCAAAACGGCGACTAATCAACAGAAAGAATTTTGTGTATTGCAATATAAGAAGAGTAGATCCATCACTACTCTCAGTGAGAAGGTGACATTCTACCTAAGCGGTAAGGTGAATGGTCACAACGTCCGCATATGGGACACTACAAATCCCAATGTTACAGTTGAGATTGAAAGAGATCCTTCAAAGGTGAATGTCTTCTGTGATGTTACACGTAGCAATATTTGCTGGTCCTACTTTTTTCCTGGGAACAATGTGGAGGGTATATCGTACCTACAAGTGTTGAAAGACTGGTTGTTTCCGAAATTAACAGTGGATAACCCAAACTTCAGACACCAATAAGACAGAGCTCCTCCTCATTGGCATGAAAAGTACATCGTTGTTTCAACACGGAGGTTCCAAACCGATGGATTGGGAATGTGCTCAGGAAGTTGTGGCGCCCTTCAGGGGGCCCCGACATCTCCTGACCTTCCAGTTTGTGACTCTTTTCCTTGGGGATATATGAAAGGCAATGTTTACGCACGAACCTTTGCCGACAGCATTGGTTGAACTCCAGGATCGCATCACCACTGCGCTGGTGAACAACTACAGGGACATGCTCGAGGGCACTTGGGTCGAACTTGACAACCGCATAGATGTGTGTCGTGTAACATGAGGAGAGCAAGTAGAACATTTTAATGATGAGTAAGAAATTCGAAAATGTTCTTTTCATATTGCGTATCATTAAATATTTTGTATATAATACTTTGTGAAACAAATTCATACAAAACTTGATGAATCATGGTACTCGTCCTGTATATGGGATACGTAAGTTTCAGGCCACCGAGAAAATAATATTCTAATTACACCTTTCAGAACGCAACTTAATTCTATTTTCAAATCCTTACTTAGAGAACGTAATCATGCAACGTCATGCTAGAGACTTTGTTATATAATTCACAAAAACCGTATATAATATATTTTTCTTAGAATGCAGTTTACGTAAAACTAATGCAAATACAGCGTGTCTGCGCGCGCGTGTATCGGTGTGTGTGTGGGGGGGGGGGGTGTGAGTGTGTGTGTGTGTGTGTGTGTGTGTCTGTGTGTCTGTGTGTGTTTGTGTGTGTGTGCGTGCGTGTGGGTGTGGGTGTGTGTGTGGGTGGGTGTGTCTGTGTGTCTGTGTGTGCGTGTGTGTATGTGTGTGTGTGTGTGTGTGTGTGTGTGTGTGTGTGTGTGTGTACTGTGGCTTTGTTGAGTTTTCACTGTCACTTTACTAAATTCTCACTGTCACCTCACTAATGTGACCTAGCTCAACTTTCACACTGTCACTTTAATATAACCGTTCAAGTTCGGTTTTCCCTCACTTCACTCTTTTCCGTGTCGCATTTCTCGACCGGTTCACCCATGGGGAGTTGAAGAGAAGACGCCTCTTCCTATCCTATTAGGCTTGAGGTTCTTTTACGTGCCATGAATCCACGTCAGGGATCACCGGCCCTATTTCCCTTTCAAAGAATTTTTATGCCCCAAAAAATCCATCGCCCTCAGCCAAAATTGAACCCGTGACCTCGGGAACTAGAGTAGACCACGGAGTGTGAAACCAAATTTTAAAAACCTAATTGGGTCAAGTTGTTACAAAATCATAACCAAAGATGTTTCTTGCTAATGTTCGACGAAATCAGAGCAAATTTGATGATATTGCCGGGATATTCAAGTACTCCATCCATTAAACTCTGAATTTGTCTCTTTACGTGCCAAAAGGTATCCTCTGATATTCATATTGAAGGAAATGAAATTTAATTTCGTTAACATGATCATAAACGCTCTTCTTAAAATGCCCCACTTTTAACATTCTTGGAAACATTTTATAGCCTATGCCCGTTCGTGAGCACAGCTCTCTTGACCGGTTAAACACTATCGAAATCCGTTACATGGTTTCTGAAGTTACCCTCCCAGGCGCACATTCTCTCTCTCGTTCTCTCTCTCTCTCTCTCTCTCTCTCTCTCTCTCTCTCTCTCTCTCTCTCTGTATATATTATTGGTATAGATAAACATAAGCTTATGGGAAGAAACCGACATTTTTAGGGCCTCTAGGTGGCCGCTGCATCAACGTAGTTGAACCTTTCGTAAGTTATTTAAAATCTAGGTGAAGTCGGTACAAAGTTAAGAGTAGTTTATATGAGCGTCTCCTAAAAATGTAGACCTTTTTGGTTCTGTTTCCCAAGATATTCGTAATAATAAATACTAAAACAGTACCACATCCCTTCAGGAATAGATTGAACGCAACTGAAATTTAACTCCAGGAATACATATACCATTTTATTTAGAACTTACAACTTATGTGTATACCTGCTATGTAGTCATGCGGACAAGTTCAGAAGATTTTCCGTCCACTCTTATCTAACAGGAAAAGGCTACGTTTTGGAACAGGAGGGGGATTTCAGTATTGCGGCCTAGGTAGAGCAATTGGGCTTACTGAATCTCCGGGAGGTAGGGTTGAAGTCAGAGAGCACGAGGAGAGGCCAGATCTGATGGTGGCAAACACAGCACAACGGGGTCTGTAACGTTTCCAGATTGAACTTCTCCGGGTGCTCTCACCCGCATGGATAGATTCGTGTACAAGGTTTCTTGTCAGTGACAAAATAATTCTTTCTCGTTAAGACACACCCACGTATTCGCCGCACATCACGATCCATCGCTCCAGGTCCTACGAAGGTCAGGGTGGGGGCCTAATGGAAATCCAAGTCGGTACCTTCCGAATGCGAACCCCAAAGTCTACCGCCATGGCCATCCCCTTCGATCACTAACAGGAAAGGTACGTAATATTACGCTTATCAACGTCTCATAGGTTTATTGCCCTTTTAATAGCATTTTCAAAATCGCGGGTTCGATCTCCGTAGCCGACCTTCCTGATCCAAGGATTTTTCTGGAGGTTTCTCCGGGTCGCCAGGTAAATGCTGGGAAGGGTTTCCAAATCCTCCGAGTTTCCTGTTACTCCATTTTATTACATTAATATTTCATTTCACTCTTCATCCCGTTAGGTTTCTTTCAGGGTTGGAAGCGTCAGCGAGCGTCGCGGCAGCAGCAGTACGGCACGGGGGGAACAAATGCGTTCTGGAACTCTCGTTGCCCGGATTGAAAGGCGAGCTTAGTGATTTCTGGACCCTCCATAAGAGGAAAGGGGAGCCGGTTTCCGAGTCCCGCGTCCCCCTTGGGAGTATGAACCCGAAGGGGTGGGAGAGGAACCGGGCTGAGTCAGCCTCCACCGGGGTGCTACTAACTGGGAAATTTTAGGGACCCTGCCACCTGCTCTGTCTTGGCAACGTTCCGACCACCCTTATGATCCATTCACCCCATCCAACCTCCCGGGGGGTGACCGGTCAGGGGCGTAGGCACAAAAGACCGCCTTTCGGTCGAGGTGCTAAGTCGCCCTCTGCAAGTTGTCATAGAGTCATTCACAACTTATCCGGTATTTAGACGACACTACTCATTCCCTTGCATATACTATTTTGTGCCAAAAGTTGCCTATAATTAGAAAATAGAATAAGTTTCAACCTCCCAACCTTTAATATATTGCAACCCTTATTATGTAAGCTAAGTAGGGTATGTGCGATTCCTTCGGCCAGGTATGCTGCCAGTGTGTGTAATGTGAGTTTATTTACTTCTCTGGGGCTTAGGTGTGCTTTAACCCAAAACACCTCACCTTTTTCGCTGCGCCGCCGACTAAGAGTTTCGGTTTGTGGATTCGTTGTAAATTCATTTACACGGGAAATAGAGAAAGAAATACGGTTAAAAAAACCGGAAGCATTCTCGTTTTTCACGCCAGTGCGCTGATCATTCATGCATGAAACCTAACGCTTGCTGTGCGGTTTTAGCCACACATCTAGTGGCGTGTTTTCCTAAATGTATTTAACCACTGCAATCAGTTCTCCGTTCTCAGTTATCATAGTGGATTCAGTTTCGCCACGAGTGGTTTCGTCCGGGGTTTCATTGATTATCTTATTGGACTATGTAACTGGAGCACTACTTTTAAACGGTTTGTGACTTAAGCGCAAGGAAAACTAGAATTACAAGTGGGATAGAGTTCTTATACAGAGTATCATTGGACCTTACAAATTAAGTGCTCTTCATGTCAACTAGTGTGTTATAAGTGGAACTGGTCAGACCTTGTCTAATAGTTTTCGTTGACATCACCTGTAGTCTAGGGTAAACATGGGTGCTCTAGAAGCAGCTAGTAGTAAATTCGATTCCCCATCAGAGAAGTGTTCCAGGTTACCTTAATGTGAGAAAGGATGGTGTTTCCAGTATTTTAATCAACACTGCTTTATCTTTTGGAATTAAAAGGACATGCACTTTAATATAGCGCTTAAATTGGAAATATCTAATTTTAAATAAGTGCTTCTACATCCAGAAAATACATTAATATTTCGACATGCAATATTTAAAAGCTAAGCTTTGGAATGGTTGCACTTGGCAGATTGTGGACTGCGGCTATTGACTACGTACTCAATTATACACTTATGCTCTATACACACACATGCTAGGAACAAGGTAAATAGTAAAAATGTTAATTCCGTTCAGCAGGGTATATCCCATCGCATATAATCCTAGCCACATTGTTCAAAAGTAACGAGGGCTATCTTTTTTTTCAGAGGTTCGATCGGTCGCGAAACCAAAACTACAGTGAAAATCAGTTGAAGCTTTGTGAACGGTATTTTGCAGTGTCTTTAGTGTGCCCGTTGATCATGCCTTGTCGCACTAGCTAGTGCTGAGCGCGCTGAGTACTTAAAACATTTTATTTTGCCAAAACTGTAATCTGGGTTAGTGTTTTCCACCGGAATAGTACAATGATGATAGGTAAATTATCCTAAATTTCTCCACGATAACCTGGCTAGGCTATGTACAGCTTTAACTGACCCACTCTCGTCATGAAATACAATTTTAGGAAACACACTAAAAGGTTTATCACTGCTAAAATTTAAATGTAACTAAAAGCAATCTTTTCATCCTTACTGATCACAAAAATATACTCCACAATATACAAGTATTTTATGCATATATAGACTCTTGAGCTTCTAGTTATAAATATTCCAAATGTTCTACTGACTTGTGCTTCTAACAGTTTCTAAGATAAGATAATGAATCACTTCACTAATTTCTGATACAGGATCAACCATTCCTACACACAATGCTTGCTCATATATTCACATTAAATGTTTCTCTACAACTCCTGTAATTAATGAATACTTCGTCACTCCTTCCCATAAAGTAGTACTTATAAGTATTCTTGGTATATCAAACGTGGGAATAAGTACCAATAAATCAGAAATATAAGTTTCCTACCTTCTTGCAGATCGCGAAGTGTAACGCTCATAACTCAGTACCACCGAACTGCTGCCTTGGTGAGATGAGAATTTCCCCGACCTTCTTCCCTTAGACGGAAACATGCCCAAAGCCGGTGTCCCTGCCAAATGTGATGTGCGTGCAGTAATTCTGTTTCTTTATGTCGAGGGGTGCACTGCAGCCGAAATTCATCGACGATGAGTAATTTGTGCAGTGAAACTTTCATGAGTGACAGCAATGGCGCAGGAACTTTGAAGCAGGACGTACAGATGTTCATGATGCTAACGATATGGGAAGAAAGAGAATGTCAACCGATGATCCTGTTCACAGAGTGGATTAGGTGCTTCGAGAAAATCGTCGGTTCAAAATTTCTGTGTTGAGTGATTCGTGTCCCAAGATTTCAAAATCAGCTACCATCATGCCCGAAGTGGCTGAAAGCACAGGCGGCTGGAAAGTTGGTACCACGCTATGAAAAATATTTACTTCGGCGCGGCGACTATGCACAGGGGTAGCATGTAGGTTGAGGCAGTATTTCTGTGTAAGCCCTCTGCAGTGATATGAAATGTGAACATAGAAGCAGCAGAAAGGCCTCCCGAGATTATCAAGTTAAGATATAGACAGCATAGGCTGACTTCTTGTGTCGTGTGCCATAAAGAAGAAAGTGAGATGAATTAAAATTAAACGTCTCGATGCAAAGTATTGATTATAAAACATAATAAAAAAGAACAGTGAATTTGCTGTGATTCTTGAAGAGTGAACTATAATGCAATTAATAATTATTGTGATCGAACAATCACGTGAGCTGTACCATAAAAAATTGACTTTAAAATAATTGTTGGCTGTGCCTAGTAATTACTCCATTAGAGAAGGAACACGCCATTGTTTAACAGGTTTTCCTTGTGAGTGATTTGTTGAAAAATAATGATTTACAAGTGTCAATGAGACGTTAAAAAATTCTTAAAAGTAAAACAGATTTATATCTGATGTATCCGTACCACCCCTGAAATTAATGATTATTAAAAGAATCTTCAGATTCGCCGGCGAGAACTGGGCCGTGGATAGCAGAGGCACGTTAAGGCTTCCACCCTTCCATCATTAATAGTAACGAGTGGAACATATAACAAAACGCATTTAAATAAAATAAACATGTTCCAAATGTCGCACCGACGTATGGCTAGTGGATATAATAATAATAATAATAATAATAATAATAATAATAATAATAATAATAATAATAATAATAATAATAATAATAATAATAATAATAATAATAATAATAATAATAATAATAATAATAATAATAATAATAATAATAATAATAATAATAATAATAATAATAATAATAATAATAATAATAATAATAATGATAATGATAATGATAATGATAATGATAATGATAATGATAATGATAATGATAATGATAATGATAATGATAATGATAATGATAATGATAATGATAATGATAATGATAATGATAATGATAATGATAATGATAATGATAATGATAATGATAATGATAATGATAATGATAATGATAATGATAATGATAATGATAATGATAATGATAATGATAATGATAATGATAATGATAATGATAATGATAATGATAATGATAATGATAATGATAATGATAATGATAATGATAATGATAATGATAATGATAATGATAATGATAATGATAATGATAATGATAATGATAATGATAATGATAATGATAATGATAATGATAATGATAATGATAATGATAATGATAATGATAATGATAATGATAATGATAATGATAATGATAATGATAATGATAATGATAATGATAATGATAATGATAATGATAATAATAATAATAATAATATATTATTATTATTATTATTATTATTATTATTATTATTATTATTATTATTATTATTATTATTATTATTATTATTATTATTATTATTATTATTATTATTATTATTATTATTATTATTATTATTATTATTATTATTATTATTATTATTATTATTATTATTATTATTATTATTATTATTATTATTATTATTATTATTATTATTATTATTATTATTATTATTATTATTATTATTATTATTATTATTATTATTATTATTATTATTATTATTATTATTATTATTATTATTATTATTATTATTATTATTATTATTATTATTATTATTATTAAATGTTCCAAGGTGCAGCTAAATGTTGCAAATTTGATTTCCACTGTGGTTTTGATTTAGCAACTGATCCCAAAGAATTGTCTGACTGTAACACAGGCAATGCATTGTCTGTGGTCTTGGTAGTTAACTACAATTATGATGGTTTATACCTCCTCGTTGATTTCTTTATCCGGTTCCTGATTTGACGTAGTCAGGTTAGAACTGCCTATTTTGAAGTCCGAATCTGTTTAAAAAGAAATGTTAATGCCTCATCTGAAAGTGTTTAGGTCTATTTAAGAAAGCTTTGGGTCCCCACAGTCTTTCAATTATCGGAGTAACCTCATCATAACAGCAATTCCTCAAATACCTCCCTGTTATCCATAGGTCCCTCTAGGATCACCATCTTATAACATAGCATTAAACTGTGATTAAACGGAAGACAAATTCCAGTAAAGTTAAGCTAAAGTTCAACTGAAGGGTATCGCTTATAAAACGAAATAACACCTAAAGATATACTTAAAACCTAACTGGGAGTTTAAACCTCTTTTATAATACCGGCCCTTAGTAATTGTATTTTATGACTTGCTATTAACGTGATTAGGAAAGTATTTTAAGGATAATTGTATTTATGTAATGGTTTATCATACCATGCTTTGACGTTTACATTGCTTGCATATTGTGTGCATTCTGTAATTGATGTTCGAAATACATTTTGAACGCCCTCATGATAACGTAGGTCTAAGGAGTTGCATATGAGAGAGTAAATGAGTGCATAAATGAACCAAGACACCGACATAAAGTTACATAGTTAAAGTATTTACTTTGATGCTATGAAGTATTCACCGAGCGCGTGCGACTTACATTCGGGAGGTCTCCGTTTCAAACCTCTGGGGCCGACCAAGCAGATTGAAGGGTTTTTCGAGATTTTCCTCGGTCACTAGGTGAATGCTGGGTTGGATAACATGATTCGTGCATTTTCCTATCATCCCTTTGATCACTACGTTTCATTTCCTTCTTCGTTACCATACCAGTTTGATTGCTCCTCGACAGGCTACTGATCCAAGGCATTGACTCATAAGCCCTTGGGAGTGTACATAGTTCTACAAAGGCAAAGGTAATCCGTTGAAGAAGACGACGAGTGAGTGAGTGAGTGAGTGAGTGTGTTGGGTTTAAGGGCCCGTCGACAACTTGGTCATTAGGGCCCCAAAGACGACGAAGAAGAAGAAAAAGAAGGTATAAAGTATTAAAAGCATTCACAGTAAAAGGAATACTCCCTGACAACTAACCTTGGTGCATTCGAACTGCGAAATGATGGGTTCAATGGCAGACCGTGACCATAATGCTACAGAAATTATCGTAAATCATCATCATCATCATCATCATCGCCATCATCATATTCATTATACCTATTCCTCCTCCTATGTATAGGTGCTCCCTTGCCGCGTGGCAATAGCTGTGGATTGCTTTGTAGTAAGCAATATGGTCGTTAATACTGTCTTAACAGTATATAATGTAACGAGACTATAATTGTAGTAATTAAGTTTCATACGACAATTTATGCTCGAACATATACCTAATATATACCTAATTTTATAGTTGAAATATTGTAAAATGTTTTACACTCACCAGGGACAGTGACCTACATATTACATCAGCTGATATTTGGAGTTCTGCGCAAGCACTAAATGATCGATTCGTTTCCAGCACGTCACAGCTATATTATAAAAATGATAACCTTGTAATGCTACACAACATTGAAAAATATAAGGCAAATTGAATATATTGGTTTTCAGACGAAACTTCATATATAAGTTATTTATTGTAAAATTAGTGAAATTAATTTGCGGGACTGTGCTTAGTGCAATATTCTTGGAAGTTGATGCTGTATTGAGGTTAATTTGTGTGTTTTGTGTTTATGCGTCATTTTAGCGTTTTCTAAACTCGCACTAGTTGCGTTTCGAGATTTAATTGATAATGCGCTTTGTCATTGTTGCATGATAATTTTCTGATTGGTGGAACATCTGTCCTTTAATGAAAATTGAATTCTCCGATTGGATGAAGATCAGTCCTTTAATGAAAGTTTGAACTTCGCTATCCGACTTATAATTAATACCTTTGGGTATGGTCGAGCATAAATAGTATATTATATGATCTTTAAATTCTTTGTATTCAGTTCTAGAAACAAGTAACTCCATGTAGCTAAGCTTCCAACCTGAAATGAGTTCATCGTTCTTTAGTCAACTAAGCCTTGAACTTGACATTTGAAACTCCAGAACAATTACTGCTGGGGTCAGCCTTTGTTGTCGTATATCTTCTGCCTAATATCAAAGTGATAACCTCAACCGATAGTTATCTAATTTATTAATTCACTGGCCCAAACATAATACAAAAAACTGACCTATGTTACTCTTCCGTACACAAGGGTTCAAGTTGCCTGTCATCTAATAAACCTTTAGTGTGATTTTTCACATTATAAGTAGGTTTGAGGCAAACCCTTCTACAAGTGTATGTAAGTAATATTTGTATTTTCCATCACCTAAGATGCTTATTTCCACATACCCAACTTTCTGAGACAAATGTGAAAATGGTTTAAACGTTAGATAATGCACGTTTCTTTTTTTTTTTTTTTCTTTTTTTTTTCCTTTTTTTTTTTTTTTTTCTTTCTTTCTTTCTTTCAGGATATATGTAACCTTATTTTGATATTCTTGATGTTTGCTGTATTCTGTATGTTATATGTAGGGGTAGAACATTGCCTTTTTAAACCTTTAATAAACATCTCTATTTGCCGAAAATGCTCATTCGTTTCAGTTTTAAAGTGCCTTTAAGTTAGAAACTGTTTTCTAGGAAAAATGCTGTGTTCACTAAAGATATTATTAAATAGTATTTTGTTTTGGGTTTCATTCACTGATAATAAATGCAATCTCTTTCGTAGCAAAATACACTAATTCGGGAGGCAAATACAGTAAATAAGCTGTAAAAAAATATTTTAAAATAAGTGTCTGACTCTTTTTCTGAAAGATTCTATTAATATTAAGCAATTTTTCTCATACAAGGAGAATTATCGTAAGTAGTTACAGCCCGTGAAGCGCCTAGTCTGCCAACCCACTACCCGTTTCAAGTCCACTTACGCATGGCAGAGGTGAGCCATCACCCAACAGACTCGGAAAGGTATCCCCTAACCTGAGAGTTGACTCACGAAGCCATGTTTCGCTGTCTATTGCAGCTCCTCGCTTTCCTCGCTCCGGTCCCATAACCGGCATTTGAAATGCGCAACCTCATGGGCAGGATCAAATACGGGCGCATTCCTTAGTCGGGAACCAGAACTCTGCGCTCTAGGCTTGAGCGCCACGGCGCAGGACAATGCGTAATAAACAACCACGTAGTGTCAAATGTGATGGCCACCATCCTACTGCGCAGTGATCATAAAACAAAGCAAATCGTAAAGCAGACAAATGGTATTAAGTTTTTGCTAAGTGAAGCAGTTGAATAAAAGTTTGGAATGTTCGATGTTTAAACAACAGAAATTAAACTGGCAAACAGTACAGAGTATATCATCAAAGCTAAATATACCAAGAAAAACATGTAGCAGAAACTAAACGCCCCATTCTAACTAAAATATATCTTTAATAGCAATCTTCTCTGCTTTCAGATTCATGAAAGTATTTCCTTCTTAGGACTTTTTCGTACAGTGAGGCTCATTTTAAAATTCATAAACGGCACACCATGGCTTGTCAGGAACGCACTTTGTTCACTTAATTTGGGAGCTTTGGGGCTGTTTAGTAAATAGCCTGAAAAAACTAGAGTCAGTTGTACTCTCGACACCTTCTTTGAGCTTAAATGTTATGAAGAGTAGGGAGTGGAATAAAATATTAATTATGCATTCGTCTTTTTTTTTTTTTTTTTTTTTGTGTGTGTGTGTGTGTGAATATTCTTGATTAATATTATTCGCTTCTCATGTAGGAAACTCTCCCGAAGAATAGTTCATAAATCTGACACGGGCCCAAATGGCCTGGTTTCCAACTGGCCCTTAAGTCACACTCACTCATTCACTCACTCATTTACTCACTCATTCATTCACTCACGCATTTACTCACTCACTCATTCATTCACTCACTCATTCACTCACTCACCCATTCACTTATTCACTGACTCATTCACTCACTCACTCAGTCTAACTGGCATGCACTTGACAGTAATAGTGTTAACAGATGGAAGTACGTATTCCAAGCATTTCTGTCTCTTTGCGGTTATCGGGGTCGAGTAAAAACAGGGCAATTGTTTCTACCGGTGTAAACAAACAGCGTTTTATATATTTATTTGCATTAGACCTTGTTTAGTGATGGAACTCTACCAGTATTTCTCGATACCGATACTGGCTTTAAGCACCGATACTCGATACTCATTTCATAAAACGCTTGTTTACTGAATTACATTCTTAATGGTAGTTTTCTATGTATAAACGCATGTAACCAATTTTGTTTTTCAGAATTTTCAGATGTCGCGGCATGATGTTCTGATAATGACGGGAAATTCGTGCATTGCTTTTTCAATAGATGTTCTGCAAACTTCACTCTGTGTATGAATGTGATATGCTTCTGTGGCTTACCACAGTGCGAAATTGTTTTGCATGTTTTGTACACTACTCCATTGTTATTAGTACTGTCTACTTCAAAATAGTTCCACACTTCACTCATGTTTTATTCAATTTCAGTCTTCTATATTGTTAAAGCAAAATACTTATGGAAGCTAATCGTAGATCATACCTGTAAGAAACAGTCGTGATCCGAGTTTGACTTGCGAAACACAAAATAACAGATAAAAGGATAGAACAAGTATTTTCATGCTCTCTATTATCTCACGTCTTAAGTTCTGATTTGTTTCTGATGTATTCACAGATGGTTAGCGTTGTAGATCAGTTATGTGGCTTTAAGTTAAGTCACATTATTTTAAATTCATCGTAATGCCGACATTACATAACTATTTAAGAGTTTCTATTGGTTTTCTGTGAATGAAGGATGGAACAGACAGTGCGTATGTAGATTGTGCAATGCGGCACATTGTAAGCGAGTCAGCCCTATAAGGTTGCCGGTTGCGTGAAGTTTGTAGCACTGAAAGAACGAATAACATCTTCTTGGATGTCACGTATTGCTGCACAGAACAGGTTTTCGCCCGCACTCTTGCTTTCTATAACAACCTGGAGGCTCTCAGCAGTTGTATCCAGCTGTGTGAAGCCTCAACCTAATGCGTGTTGCGTGAACGTAATATTTTCCCTTTCCACATTTCCGGCCGTGCATACTATTCTTTTCGTAACCTAAGGAGGATCTTTGTACTGACGAAGTACTGCGGAGGATCCACTCATAAAATCACCATATCGGTATCCCTTTGTTTCCATGTGTCATAGGAATCAAGACGCCTGCATGTTGTTCTCCACTGCCTTTAATCCCGGACATCGCAGTCGGGGATAATTATATCAGGTTCATCAATATTGCACTCTAACAGCCTCCGTTGTAATAAAACTCAAAATCGCAAATCACCTGAGAGCTCAGACAGCATGAAAAGGGTATTTTTTGTGTGTTTCATCCAAGCTGTCATTATCAACAACCCTACCGTAATGAATGGATCATCAATGATTATGAACTCCTTGTGGTATATAGCACATTGCAGCCGGGAACATAATGTGGATCTGGCGTTAGCAAGCCAAGAACGTAGCTCTACGCTACCACGCTGAAAGATAACTTCAACATGATGCCGGTTTCCAGCATAGCTGTTGATTGTTAAGCATAAGCACGAAACTTTAAGGGGACATGGGTGAAAATTTGGCCATCTGTGATTTATTACTGTTCAAGATACATCTATACGAATGTTTGAAGTACAATGGTACCCTAGTTATGATATACTTAATGTCCTATTACGCACCAAGTTACCGAGCGACACGGCTCAAGCGGTAATATCTGCGGCCTGCATTCGGAAGGTCGCAGGTTCGATCCCCTCGGCCGCGCACGCTGACATGGTCTTACGTGTTCCCCATGCCACTTAGGCGAATTCTGGGATGTATTAATCTTTTCTCCCCGGATTCCTTTCCCTTCATTTCTAATTTCCCTCCATTGTCATTTTTCAGGTTTGGTTGGTATCGCGGTACGTTCCGGCGAATGAGGACGGCACACTTGCTTGCGCTCTGGAACTTCGTTCCTGGCTCTCCCTGATAGTTTCTACCCGGGCCACAGGGACCGCCTCGTCGCCCTCTCCCTGGATAGAGGAAACACTTCAGTTATATGCCAGTTGTCAATATCTGTAACTGTTAGGGACTTCTATGCGTCTCTGGGCTTCGATGACAAGCCTATTGTCTCACTTCGCGTCATCCCTTCCCAGACATAGCTCACCGTGTAACCAGGAAGAGCAAATGTTTTGAAATATATGGTTTGGAGTAGAAGGACAGGATAGATAATATGACAAGTTAAATTAAGTGCGGACTTTTTTAAGTGAAAAGGAAGTAAGGAAGGATTCCTGAAGAATTAGGTAGTGCATATAGCAAAGGGTAGGAAACAAGGAAAAGGGTATAAAGGGAGAAAGAAAATAATAGAGAGGGATATAGTTAGGCAAAGGATAAAAGGACATACAGCATATGGAGGTAAAAAATAAGGACTATAAATAAAGAACAATACCAAATACCACACAAGCACGTCCAAAAAATTGTAAATGTATTCGGTGCAATGTATTGACGAGATGTGTCCAGGACCAATAGGCTAGGTCCCAAGTTTAAAGATATTCCAAAATGCTTAAAATCGGAACCAAGTTAATTCAATTCTTCCCTTGCGTTGGTTGGGACTGCCCTGTCAGGGCCCTCTTCTTTGGGCCCTACCAGAGTGGGCCGCTAGGATTTATGAGCTTATGGGTGGGCTAGGGTGGCTTCGAATGCATTCGTACTGGAAACTTTAGGGACCCCGTCCCGGCATTTGCCCGTCGTCATTTGGTCGCCCTTCCCTCATTGCTCCCTCATAGGGATCACAATAGAATCACAAATGACAGGGTGGACTACGTGGGGTGCTCTGAGCCAGCTGCGGGGGTCCCTCCATAATATGTAGCTTTAACTTTAACTTTTAGGGAAGAAAGAAAGAAAACAGACTATTAAGATCTAGGGAAAGGGAGCGTTTTCCCTAAGATTACCACATATGAAAATAACTGTGATGTTGAAAGAAGACCAGGTACATACTTGAACACATGAGAGTAGTTAAGTGCGCATTCGGAGACATCATTTACGTGGCTTAGGTTGACATACAAATTAAACATGTGGTTTGTGCTCATAATAATACGTTCTTCTGGAAAACATGTTCCTAAACCTCTTGGGATTATATCAGAACGCTAGGTCCGAAGAGTGAAAGTTCAACAAATTGTGACAGGTGTTTAGAGGCAAGCAGCTTCCTATCTTAGATAATTTGTTATTTTGAATAGAATTTATATGCACTATCTAGGTACTACTGACATAAAATAATGTTTCTGGCAAGCATTACCACAGGAAGCCTGCTTATTAACGTCGGTTTGAAGGGCAGTTTGATGCCGATATGCATTGCCATGTCAGAAATGCCTCAATGTTACATTCATTAGTCGCCAGTTTGTCTCTGGACTCTGTAAAGTTAGATAAATGTAAACGTATAGGTAATTTTCTATTTACATTTCATGTTGAAGCTTTAAAATCTAATGGAGAGCAAGACCGAGATCATTGGAAGAGTGATTTATATTTTTATGCGCGCGTCGTAGAATCAACTGTACAATAGGAACTCCATAAGTATGGCATTTGCTCAGATATGAAAAATGTAGGTGGAGGTTCTTGCATTGTGTGTGTGTGGTAAACATCGACCCATCACGACACCGATATGGATCCTTTGCGGTTACCACCCCCCCCCCCCCCAGGAGGAAGGGATGAGGCGAAGTGAGACCATAGGCCTGTCAGAGAGAAGAGCCATTGAAGCCCAGAGACGCACAGAAGTCCCTAAAAGTTGTAGATATTGACACATGGTGCACAACTGAAGTGTTTCCTCTACCCAGGGAGAGGGCGACGAGGTGAAACTTGCGGCCCGGACAGCCACTTTCAGGGAAGGGGTTCCAGAGCCCAAGCAACTGTGTCATCTGTCCTCATTCGCCGGAGGGTACCGCGCTATCAACCAAACCTGAAAGATGAGAAGTGAGCGAAATGAGAAATGAAGGGAAAGGAATTCGTGGAGAAGAGATTAATGCATCCCAGCACTTGCCTAAGTGACATGGGGAAACCACGGAAATACCCTTGTTAGAGTGCGCGGCCACAGGAATTGAACCCGCGATCTCACGAATGCGGATCACAGACATTACCTCCTGAGTCATCCCGTTCGGCACATTGTGTATGTAGTCTTTGGTTCACTATCCTCATCAACAATTGTATTGAGTGTAATAGAAGTGACAGTTCTTTTCAGGCTCATAATTAATAGTTCTGTATTCATTCATAAAACTCCTAAATGAAGTAAATACAAGACAGACAATGAGGGAGATTTTATGAGTTGTTTCTGAAACGAGTTCCACTTCACGAAAGTAAATACCCAACTTAGGGAGACCTACACGAAGAGTCACCCAATTCTCAGACATACTTGCATAGATGGTATGAGAATTACATTAGTCATATGCTTCCCTTTCTGTTCAGAGCACGGCACTCATGGACTCACCTCGCAGTTTTGAAAAGCAATATTTCAGCAATCCTTATACATTAACGGGCAAACATTGCAGATTCAACTTCAGTACACCTCTAGAAAATATGTTCTTATTGTGTTTCTATTAAGTTGTGGACTAGAACTAAAAATGACTCCAGTGTTGATGCTCAGTGATTAAACTTACGTCTGTTAGCCTAGTACCCTAGCCAGCGGGATTGCCGGTAGGATGCGCAATGCTGGAGCTGAGGCGAAGCGCTGTAGTTGGCTGGCCGCCCACTATGAGGACTGATTGATCCGCCGTACGTGTCTGTGGCGCTCTCACTGCGGCGACCTGCAATTGTGTCGGACTGAAAAATTCCCTGCAGCTGTTAGGGACCCACCGTGGTATTTCTGCCTGTAATGTGTTCTGGCCGCCTGTATGGTACTTTAATATCACCCTTCCTTCCAGGGTCTGACGCACAATAAGCCATTGACTGGCGTGCCGGAATCCCTACCGTGGCAGACAAGACAAAGAAAACCTTCGGCTTTTATAGCAATGTATTTTATAACCTGATCTGTACATTTTCGACTCCCCATAAATTGGCCTCCCCGCTATAGGGAAGAGAATGAGTGTCGTGAAATGTAAATTAAATTAAATCTGTAATGCATAAATGGTGCAATTGAATATTAAGGTTACCATTTTAGACTTGGTTCAGGAAGCTTTAATAATAATTATTAGTTTTATAGATGGGATATATATTATGCATAAATCAGAATAGTAAACTGGTTGTACAGCCCTAATGATGATTCACTTTCTTAGTCCATGCTTTATGTTCATTTATTGACATAATTCTTGAAAATTCACACATCTCAATTTTATGCAATGTAGACCAGTTTGCTAATTTATGGAACCTTAAGTCAGTATTCGTATATACACATAAAACAGTATTGATAGTGAATGAAAGTTCTCGTAGTAGTTTGTTTTGCCGCTTAGCAAATCTAAAATCTAACATATTCTCTGCCAGAATAAGGGTTACACAAAGCAATATTTCCTAAATTACAGGATGCTATTTTTTGTTTTTATCAATATTCTAACATCCCCAATGCCAATTTATGCAGAGAAGAGAAATGGGAAAACAGAGGAAGGCCATTTGTAGGACCTGAGTCCAAAATTAAGTTGACACACAAACACAAAAATACTTAAAATTTATAAAGATGCAGTATACAGTAATATGGAGAATCTATATTGATATGTTATGTGAGATTCAAATAAACCCTAGCATGTGTTACGGAGTGAAATGTAGAGAGAAGTTAGCTTCAGAATTTTTATACCTCTATGTATGTAGTCTTTTCAACTGTCTCTGCTTTCATATTTTATCTTTGTACTGCTGTCCATGAACGAGTAGAATAAACAAAGTTATTGGAGAGGATCTTATACTCGTGTTTCATTATAGACGTGCCAATACTATATTGACAAACTCCGGGAATCCAGAGAATCCACAGAAGAATCATTCCAAAGGTGCGCATAACTACAGAAGATAACAGCTTTCACGAGAAGGAAAATTGTGCAGATTACTTTGTGAAAGCGTAGCAACTGAAATTCCTAAATACTTCTTTATTTTAAGAACTTAAGCTCTGATATATAACATAGATTGGCATTCGCATATTGCAGTGTGTATGGCTATCGCAATTTGAAATTCGAGGCTTATATTATCATACAATTATTTTTGATTGCCGAGAGTGTGTTTCTAGCGGCATCTAACAGTAGAACGATAAATTACTTGAAGGACTTAGTCGGTAATACAGCTTACTGAAATCGTGCTGCTGTTATTTGCTGACCATTATTATTAAAGCACTTGCGGCTACTTGTGTTGGAATTTCACGTTTTGATCGAAAAGAAAAACTGATAATGGCTAGTACCGAAAACTCAATGTTGCTGCCGCTACACTGTACAAGCTAAAGGACGAATTACCGAGAGAAGAAATGCCACAACATTTTGCGAAGCTTTCGACGAGCTTGTTTCAGATACATTTATTGAAGAATTTGAACACTTACGAAACAGGCTTCAAGACACACTACATAGCCTTCTTGCTATGAACGATGCCGTTCACGAACACTTGTCAGACGCTCAATATGAAACCGATACTGAAAACTTTTAAGCGTACACAGACAAAACAAAACGTGCTATTCAGAAAGCTGCAAGAATTATGGATAGCAAATCAACGTCACAGCTGCAAATAAACCAGCAAGCTCAGTCTGCGCTTACTCCAGTTTCCCATTCCGTTAAGCTCCCACCAATTAAACTCGAGCCATTTACTGGAGATATTGAAACATGCTCTCGTTTTTGGGGGCAGTTTGAATCGTCTGTTGACAATGATCCGTCCCTCTCTGTAATTAACAGGCATGTGTTTTGAGAGGACTTTTGCAGGGAGAACGAAAATTGCTAGTAGGCAGAATAACCGTTAGTGCAAGTACAACTTATGAAGAAACGAAGAAAATTCTACACTCCGCTATGGCGACCGCAATCGCATCATACAAGTGCATCTTGACTTTCTGGTAGAAATGAAGCATGTTAACTCTGCAACTCCTAAAGAACTGAACTTTACCGTCGTAATCAAGCACTACGCTCTCTAGGAGACGCCGTGCGTAGGATAGAGTTATCACGTCCGAGATTTTACGTGTCTTCCCTCCAGAAATGTGTCAGAAATGGAAATTTCACGCTAAGAGAAATCATATTTTTAAAGGAGACTTACTGATATTAATGACATTTCTGGAAGAAGAAATAGACGGAATAATTACCGCGTAAAAGATACGAGGGGAGCCTCAAGTTTCCCTCAAATATACAGCTCCCGCATCTGCACTCCATATTAGTTCGAAGCAAGGAAGAACTGATACGAAGAACAGAAGAGAATTAGGACCCTTTTGTGTCTTTTGTCAACCTGATGGTCATTGGGGTTAGGACCGTAAGACTGTGACAGATGCTCAAGATCGAATAGGTAAAGTGAAGGAAGCTAATCGCTGTTTCTTGTGTCTTAATAGAGGACACAATACCAGAGATTGGAATAGGAAGGGCAAAGCTGCAAGCTCTAATTGCAAAAAGAATCATCATAGAGCAGGAAATTCACGCCATGTAGACCAAATTACCTCCACTCTAGTTGGTAAGATAGACATCCCTTCATTAGACTACACATCCATAGATTATGGGTTGAAGGTCTTACAGGATTGCGCAAACATACGCGGTGTGTCTTGGAAGCGGAACCCAGGCTAGTTTTATCGCTTCTACACTTATTGATGATCTTCAACTGGAAGTGCTGGACACAAGTGAACTTCTTGTTAGCACCTTCGAAACTTCGTGTACCACTTCAAGGTTACGTAGACTCGTGAGAATTCCTATTAATGGGACTTCCAGTAACTATAGCACCTCTATCATTGGTTTCGACAGTTTCCATTCATTTACTTCACATCCTACTGTACTGCATGATATACGTAAGCTAGAATCCACACGTAAACTCCAGTTGGCTGATCCAAACGATGGAACAAACTTACCCGTGGAAATTCAAATTGGAGGTGACAATTACTGGAAAATCGTCAATGATTATTCTCTTATTCGTCTCTCCTCATCCATTGCGTCACTCTCTTCTAAACCGGGTTGGTTACTGTGTGGAAGCAGACCTGAAATCACAGTAAAGTCCATTGTGTAACTCTCTTCTAAACCGGATTGGTTACTGCGTGGAAGCAGACCTGAAATCACAGTAAAGTCCATTGTGTAACTCTCTTCTAAACCGCATTGGTTACTGCGTGGAAGCAGACCTGAAATCACAGTAAAGTCCATTGTGTAACTCTCTTCTAAACCGCATTGGTTACTGCGTGGAAGCAGACCTGAAATCACAGTAAAGTCCATAATGGTGAATTACTTGGGACTTCACACATCATCATTGTCAGATAACACCGTACGAAGCTTCCGGGATGAAGAGACAATAGACATTAAGGAGAATGCTAGCACAATAAAGAGTCAAAAAGAGCAGCTAGATGCCCTAAGTGAGGTAGTGGAGAGCTTGAAGACATCTCTGGTAGTAAAGGATGAAGTGGAACGAACACAGATTGAGGCCGTTCATCAGCTGACTGCTCGAACTGGAGAAAGAGTTGGCCAGCCTACGTGGACAACTGGATGATGCCGATAAGCGAATAGACACATGGAAAGAATCGTTAGATTTGGTAAAACAGGAACTAATGGAGACTAAGAAGACTGGGAACTGAAAGAAGCAGCTCTTAATGCAGAAATTTTAGCAATGCAAGAATTATTGGCAGAATGTACTTATAGATTACAAGCACGGGCCGAAGCACTTTCTCGTGTGAAGCATGATGATGAAGTTTGCTGGAAGATAAATGATGACATCCAGCAATAGCTGCATCGGAAGCCGGAGATACTACGCAAAGCTACAGTTAAGATGAAAGCACAAGAACTTGAGACTCTATGACTGCAGACAGAATTTGAGACAGAGAGGAAGGACTACTTGGAAACCATTAGAAAGCAAAACAGGGAGTTCAAATTACTGCAACAAATACTAAATAACCTGCAACCCAATATCAAAGGAGTATGTAACCAGAGTAACCTGAATAACACAAGGAGTGAAGCTGTGCGGAATGATGAAACAGAACGGAGAAGACTTCTAGACTTAATGATTTCACCCACAGAACTACCTGCTGCTGTTGGAAGTCAACTGGCAGTACTGAGACCCAGCTCAGCACATCAAAACACACGGAACATTTCACTACACAGTAGCCAAAACAGTAAGTCTAACAGCAATCCACCTATCTACACCCAAGTCCTCAGCATGAGGATACCAGAGCTATATTCAAGAAATTGTATATCCGCTCCGCGGATGCTATCACTCGTCCTGTCCGAATGATCATCGCCCATGAGATTGATCAGGGCGGGGAGGATGTTACAGACTGAAATGTAGAGAGAATTAGCTTCAGGATCCTTATACCCTTATGTATGTAGTGCGTTTTCAACTGTCTCTAACTGCTTTCATATTTTATGTTTGTACTGTTGTCCACGAACAACAAACTAGTTATTGAAAATGATCTTATACTAAAGTATCATTATATATGTGCTCATACTATATTGATAACGCATCAAGATGTATCTTACGTACTAATTTAATTTAAACTAAACCCCGGCGCGACAGCCCACGAGGGGCCAAAGCCTACCGCCCAGCCGCTGCGTCCCCCACCTCTGCCCACTACAGGCGTCATTGTTGAGGTGCAGTACTGGAGGGTGGGACGTGGTCAGCGCCCCGAGCCCTCCCGGCCAGTTATGCGGTCTTCTAGATCTGGGGCCACTGCTTCTCCATCAAGTAGCTCCTCAATTGGTCCCCCCGGGACCTAACGAGGCTGAGTGCACCCCGTGCCAGACCTCCCATAAAATCCCCCATGCTGGTACCGGGGATCGAACCCGGGTCCTCCGCGCCAGAGGCAAGTGCGCTACCAACTGCGCTACGGAGGCGGTCCTAATTTAATTTACCCTAGAGAAAATCCTTGAGGTTTGTGGGAGGACAGAAGATAAAATGCGGGATTCATGCAATTTGAGGACTTGTTATTGTTTGTTTACGAACATGTGTTAAAAGTACAAAATTAATAAATATATATATATATATAAACTTGCCTTTACACGCCGAGGAACCAACCTCCGTAAACTGTACGCTAGTAGTAAAAAAGCAAACAAATTATATACTCGCAGTTTGATTATATTCAACTTTGTTCTCACAAATTACCGAACCTGATGGGAACTTGCATGCAAATTGGCGTAAATGGCCAGTTGATTAAACAGTTGTGATTTACGATTTCGAACTGGATGTAAGAAAATCCTGTAAATGGAGTTATGACTTCATTAGTATAACCGGTTACAAATTGCATAACTCATGTAGAGTATACTATTATACATACTTCTTCCATAAAGCATAACTTTTGCCACTTCTGTTGCACCTTGTTTGAGTAAACAATTCATTTTACAACCATTAATATACCGTCTTTATAATTTACGATTCACCCCATGTCAATTTGGACAAAATGGGCCAAATTTAAACTCATTGGCTTAGATCATCGTTTAACATTTTATTGCACAAAGTATTTAAAGTTTCGGAAAGCTGTGCTTCGTTTTCCTAAAGCTTTAGCTTCATCGAAACTATTCAAACTCAAAACTTACGCGCTATTTTATATAAGCCAATATCCACCAAATAAACGTTTATGATGTCTTTCTGGCTCTCCAACAAAGAGAGTGGTTGCTTGGATGCTCTTCCTTTGCCGACAGATCTCAGAGGGGTCGTAAAAATAAGCATTGCTCTCACGTGTAGTTGTGTTTCGAAACATTGTGAACCGACACCAAGAGTAATGCTCTGAAACGTTTCTGGCTGCATTTGTTCGTATTTCTACATTTTTAAACCTCCTCACCAAAGTTCTGAAGTGGTTCTCGCTGCTCAGCTAGCTACTTCGGGTCCTTACTTTTTTATTCTGACGTAACTCAGGAACTGTAGTTGCAGAGGAACTAATTGATAGCGTGAAATGAAAATACAACATGTCCGATCTTGTTATCCTATGATATACTTTCTACAATTTCTTAATCACAAAATGTCGAATAATAATATATCGTGTTTTTAAGCACCTCTTGTACAGTTTTATGAAACAAACAGCTGCGATAACCGTGTGTTATGGTAATAAAACACTCTTTGTCTATTTAAAGCCCTATCTAGTCCTCTTTCTTCACAAATTCCAGATTCCAAACGTTCGTCTCGGAAAACTGTTCGTTGTTGACTTGTAACTATGAGAACAAGTGAAGCACGATCTCTTATAGCCTCTGTTACATTGCGTTTTAACATAGATGTTTTAGAGGGCTTTTACAAGAATTGGTTTCAGTTCTCAAAACTTTACTGTGTTTGCTATGGTCTAAACCATTAAAATGTCACTAATATGGAATTACTTTTATATAAATACTAGCTAAACACGTTTTCCGCTATTTCTAAGGTTGAATTTTGACAAAGAATGTTTGTACACTTTAAATATAAAGTACGAAATGAGAATAGTTGTGTTGATAATACAGCATTTTCTGCTACAGAGTTTTAGATTTGAACAACTGTTCATTTTAAAGCCATAGAATAATCGCAAGGGATATCTTTATCCCCCGGCCGCTGCGTCCTCCATCCGCAGTCAAGGCCACGTCCGAGTGCAGAATGCGGGGTGGTGGGATTCAGCACGCCAATTACCCCGACCGTAAGGCGATTACTTGACCTTTTAGGGACACCACTTTTCTATCAGGACAGCTATTCAATTGGTATCCTGTAGCTCAGTGCACCCCGGACCAGTGGGGAAAATCTCGATGCCGGTACCGGGGATCGAACCCCGGTGCCCCGTGCCAGAGGCTGGCTCGCTACCACTGCGGTACGGAGTAGGTCAAAGCCATAGAATAAAAGGACAATTTTCGACGATAAAATAAGTCAAGAGTCTAGTTCAGACCTTTCCAACTGAGGTCCCGCGTAGCGCCGGTGCTGAACTAGGCACCGGAGAGGTGGGGGAAGGTGAAGTGGCAGAAGCAGAACCAAGAAGGTATTGTAGCGGTACTCAAAGTATCTGCGGTGGGGCGAATGTTGCGTTTAGTGTTGAATGGGACAGGTCTAATTCAGCGTGCAGCTTGCCTAAACAATTGTTATCAATGACAATTTTGTGAACACGCAGGCACATCCTTTATTCTCAACAGTTATTTTGGTTAACCTTGTGTACATTTACCGTTTAGGTAGATTTTTGACACGTTTTGCGCAACTAAAATTTCATAGTAGATTTCATGGTACACCTGTCTTGATTAGGGATTTTGTTAATCCATAAAAGTAATTTATACGGATATTGACAAAATGACAAGTCCGGTTGTTCTTTAATGTCTTTTGTTTCTTCTTAACAAGCAACTTCTGTCGCATTGCACAATTCATAATTGATGATCTTGTAACTCACGGCTGTTCTCTCTAAATTATTAGTTTATTGTTTAACGACGCTGTCAATTGCTAGGATCACATTAGCGTCACCGATGTGCCGGAATTTTGTCCCGTAGGAGTTCTTTTACATGCCAGTGAATCTACTTACATGGGGCTGTCGGTTTTAAGCACACTTAAAACCATCGGTCTGGGCCGGTTTTGAACCCGCAACCTTGGGATCAGTAGGCCAGCGTCTAACCAAATGAGCCACCCAGACCGCTTTTCTCTCTGTCCTTGACACTACTATGATAATACAACTCTCCCTGTCACACAAGCAACTGAACTGAACTGTTCGTAACTCACATCTAACACGCGATGGTCCGTGCCGACTACTGTTATAGTCCAGAAATTACCGGCGAATTCTGGAAATCCGAAGCTTCTCCACTCTTACCGCAAACAAAGCTCCTGTACTTTGAAAGCTTCTTGAAATGCGCTTAACGGGGCTTGTCCTGGAACCGGCACATTGTCGTGTGTTACCCGGCAGCGATTACAAAGTCAGTGGTATGAGATAACTAACGCTTAAACCCTTGCGGTCACGGTGACGGCATAATTAATTGTTGAATAATAAATATACCCCTTAAAAGTATATAGGTATGTATACTTTCAAATCAACATACTTGCATTTTATGTGATAGATTTACAACACATGTATATCTATAGTATTCATAACAGAAATACCGGCTGCTCTTGTGTCATTCTGGAAATCATGTCAGGTGTTTTTATGTTAAGGCTCCATAAATGTTCATCTTCTATTTTTCTTCTTTGTTTGCTTTCTTTTGTTTTCCTTTTGTATCTTTCTTTTTCTTTTCGAACACCCCTTTTTATGATGCTGGTTTTATGACTTTCGGATTAAATAATTTTTCGGCTTCAAAAAACAAAAAGTTTGAACTTTTAGGTTTTATTCGTTGGGCGTTTTTTAAAACTCAGAATGGGTTAAACAAACTAATAATGTAACACAGTGGTAAAATGCGAATTCGCGTTACTTTTCTAACACTTTATTTTCCTCTAAATCTTAACTACAAATGCACAATTTCCTTCTCGTTGTTAACACGGTTTATAGTCTTCTCTACTATTACAATTCGCAGTTGTTCTTCCGATAATCTTTCTCAGCATTTGAATGTCGTTAAGCAGTTTCGCTGTCTCTTATATATTTACTATTATAATACAATCACTCGACGACACATGCGTACTCGCTGACGGGCTGGCCGACACACTCTCGTAACTAAAACTAATTGTACCCCATGACTTAAGCAACAACTCAACTCTATCACTACCTAAAACTACTGTGACACTCGAACTGAAAACCAACCGCTCTGCTGTGTTTGTCCTATTTATAGTGGAACCGAGATCACGTGACCTCCTTCGAGCTCTTTCCATGCGCACGTGTGCAGTGACTCAGCAAAGACGCTTCTAGACCTTGCTGGTGGGATCGCGCTGTTCGATCGCATACACACAGTCGCTAGTTGCACTGTAGTCTCGAACCTTCTTTGTGTTTTGCCGCTATTATTACGGACACTTACCGACACAACCGCTTCCTATATCCAAGGTCACAATAATACACAACAAATTAACTCACCCAAATCGTGGTGCGTTTGTGGAAGAGGGGGTCAACACAGATCTCAGTGTGCCATATGTATGTGCGTTAAACATAGATTCGCGGACAGAGATGTTCCATATAGAGACAGAGGAATTTAGGTTGTTAATTCAGCGAGCTGCCAAGTGCGGATCTAGAGCAGGACTGGGGAACTTGGACTCCCTGATCGCAGCACGTTCACGGCTCTGGTAACTCTATGTTTAGCAAGTAATAAAATTAGGGTCCTTCAGGCTATTCCGCGAGTTACTCAGGTCTAATCTAGAGGTTTTCGTCGGGAGGGGCACAAGTGGCCAGAAAGGGATTCATCTTGGTTCTAAACCCCGTCGTGACAGCCCACAAGGGGCCAAGCCCTACCGCCCAGCCGCTGCGTCCCCCACCTCTGCCCACTACAGGCGTCATTGGTGAGGTGCAGTATTGGAGGGTGGGACGTGGTCAGCGCCCCGAGCCCTCCCGGCCGGTTATGCGGTCTTCTAGACCTGGGGCCGCTACTTCTCTATCAAGTAGCTCCTCAATTGGTCCCCCCGGGACCTAACGAGGGTGAGTGCACCCCGTGCCAGACCTCCCAGAGGAGATAAAATTCACAAGCTGGTACCGGGGATCGAACCCGGGTCCTCCGCGCCAGAGGCAAGCGCGCTACCAACTGCGCTACGGTGGCGGTCATTCATCTTGGTTATAGTCATTAAATTGGAAATTCTAATGAGGAAAAAATCACATGAAAGCATAACGGTAACAATTAGCATGTTCTTGAAGGAAAATGTTAACCCCGCTTACATCGCCACTTTATTAAGTAGATAACTATGTTAAAGGGACTTAATTATACCTTCAAGAATGTTTTGAAAATGTATCTGTACTTTTCCTACATCAATTTATGCTTCTACACGTGAAAAACAAAGCGTGTAGGGTGTTTATATTTTCTGCTCTGGCAGTGAGCTCTTTAAAAATACCCCTACAATATCCTAGAGTTTGTTACATAATTCGTTTCTGGCTCACTCTGAAACTCGAATTTCAATGCAAGTATTTATGAGTTGCCTATCTTAGTTCGAACACAACGAAAATACGTATTTTTATTATGGATAGGATTTAACGTGATCTGAATAGGTAATCAAATCGACTGCGTAGCTTAAGGCTGTTATATTTAGCCTTTTAAATAACACTAGCCTGCATATTACGTTATGAACGTAACCTTGTTGGTGCACGCAATTGCACCTTGGCTTTGATGAGGAATTCAAAAACTAATCTGTCAACAGAAACAGCCACTGGAGCTACCAAGGGTTTCAGTTAAGCATAAATATGTAAGTTCCATTAACGTTCTTCAATATAACGTAGAACAGACTATACCATCACTAAAGTGATAATTACCAACTAGGCTGTGTTTTGGCAGAATTTCCCTGTACAGCAAAGAAACTGACCTTGAGAACTTGGCACTGTAGTCGCTGCTAATCTATCCTTCTTACAACTTTGTACAATTTTCAAATATCACCTCTCCAATGTCTCGCTGTTATGTACTTCATCAATGGATTCTAGTTAAAGCGTTCATTGCCACGGCCACTTACTTCCCACCATGTAGCAGCGTAAAGAAGTACGTCCCCTCTTCTCCCGGACGCTTTACTTGCTGCGGAGTCGAACATTAATTTATTCTCATTTGTATGCATACTCGCAAAAACAAATGCGAGTCACAATGCCACTGGGAATATAGCGGGCACTCACCACTCAGCCTGGAGTTCGGTGCAATACCTAGTCCTGGCCGATTGACTAGGGGTGGGTTAGCCCCTAGCCTCCCGTTTAGATGAAGCAGAAACGAAAGCGGTGTATTGGAAATGCGATTCCCTCCCCGGATAAAGACAGAAACTACTCAGATGCACATCCCTCAACCAACCAGGATAATCCTTTCCACCGAGACCCGTGGGCCTCCACGCACGAACTATACGTGGGTGGGCGTTTTGACGGACTCCCTCACCACGAAGTGGAGCCCACTTCGAGAGGGGGACAGGGCACTGAGATGGATACGGCGACCTATTTGTTTTGTTTATGTGAGTCACAATCAGTGACGACTGTACATACTACAAAGCCGCTGTGGATCCGTCGGGAAGCCACCATTGTGCTGGTAGTACTAGTAGTGGATCCGGCGGGATCTGTAGCTGTGCTCCCCTTGGAAGGCTGTGGAACGTTGGTTGTGGCTGTGTCGGCGGTGATTGTAGTAGCGACCGGATAATGATGATGATCGTCATCATGATCATGAAGATGTAGGTTTAAGTATGTTCAACTACTGGGCCATCAACGCTCTTATAAAATGCATCATGGCAAAAGCCAGAGATAAACTTCAATACAAAATAAAAATGGTAGCAAAAGCAAAAGTATAGATAAATATACCAAATAAATGAGGCAAAAGCTAAAGTTAAAACTAAGTTATAAATTGGTCCAAAGATTGATGTTTATCGTTCCTGAAAATGTAAACAGCTTTTCAAACGCTTGTTTATCCTCCGGCAGAACCTCTGCAAGTCTGACAGGCAGTTGCAGAGAGTTTCGAAGGTGCGCTGGAGAAACACACTTCAGCAGCACGTGACGGACCAACAAAAGTTTGTCGCATAGCAGACAAAGATGAGCAGGGTCCCCCTTAAAAATATAACAATGCCTAAAATTTCAATGGCCAACGCGTAGCCAAGCCAAGGTCACCTCCTCGAGACGAGATACGCGAGAGGAGGTAAACCAGTTAATCGGAAATTCTTTCACTACTGTAAGCTTATTTGCGCTGAGAGCTGACCACTCTTCGTGCCAGCACGACAGGACCACTCTCGGCACTTCAAGCCTAACGTCTTCCGAAGGAATACGAGATATGGTAATACTGGGTTCTGTGGATGCTACCTTTGCTGTCAAATCTGTCATTTCGTTCCCCGGCAAACCTACGTGACCCGGAATCCATGCACACACTATATTAACGCCAGAAGCGTATAAGACATAAGCGCATCCTGGATATGCTGTACAATAAAG
>CM060962.1:91039411-91056911 GCA_030765045.1 Tenodera sinensis
TGTTTGTTCAAACTTCCAATTTATTTTATTCTTTTATTATTTTACCCACACCCAGGATGCAATTGAGTGAACCTGTAAAATTAACACCAATCTTACTTTCGACCAGTAGTTGCTTATTTAATAATCTAATAATAGTGTCATTAAGCACCCTTGTATACCTTAGGAAATGAAAGAAAAATAAAACAGAAAGAAGACTAAGCGTGCCTTGAGGAACATACACGTGCTCTAGCAAATAAAAGCACATACACACGTGACAAAGAAAATAATTAACAGTCTCTTCCTACCGTTCCTAGACTGAAAACAGCTTATGTTTAAAAGTATATACAATAGGGGGTCCCCACAACCGAAGCAGAACACCGCAAGCAGGCCCTTAGGGCCTTTGTGCTTGTACCATGATCACTGGGAGGGAGGGATGAGGGGAGAAACCCTTCGCGACTAGATTGTCATGACGATGGGCACAAACATGAATGGGGTCCCTACGGATTTTAGTATGAACTCATTCAAGGCCGCCCTTACAGGCGGTCATCGCCGGCGGTCCCCACCAAGGACCCATTGCGGAGGTGTGTCCTATAGGTGTAGTCGCCAGAGATGATACCCATACACAGTCATACCCGCAACCCGCAACGGAAGATACCCGCAACCCGACCAAAAGCATCGTCTGGCCGTACACTGAAACACGTGGATGAGAAGGGAACGATGGTAACGGGAAATGGTGAACGCCATGGTATGAGTATGAAACCCCAGAATTCGTCTAACTGATAAAGGGGAAACTATGGCAAACCTCAAGTCAGAGTGCACGGTCGACGGGAATCGAACACACGACCTCCCGAATGCGAGCCATGCGCACTACCGCCTAGGACATTTCACTCGGTACTGCTTGTGTTTACTAACCATAAATAAAAATAGCTTTTACTTAAAATTCTCTTTTACACCCCACTGTTTTGAGACCCAATTCAGTAAACTTACTTGCTGTAAAACAGAGTAAAAATTCAAAACTGAATTGTCCAATAAGTGGAGTTTTGAAGCAGGCAAAACTTTCAAAATTTCAGAACATTACAAAAATATCTCAGGACAAGGCATCGAATGCAAAAATATATTCAGCTCTAAACACCAAAATACACTGCTTGAAAGATGTTATAATTAATTTGGATTTCTGAGGTTTTAAATAAGTATGCAGGACATAGTAGGCTTTGATTAAATTGCACAGTGTTTTTCAAACAACTCATTAAATAAGGTCACACACGCAAAAACCTTCATCGCAAATATCACACATAGTTCCATCTTCCTTCCCTGTTGCTATCATGTTTCTGGAACGAAATGGCATGACGTTTCGGCTCACAGCTAACGTTTCGGCTCCTATGCTTCTCCAGGCACTTTTGCTGAGCATTTCTTATTTATTTTTCCTCTCCTAAAACAATGTGTCAAGCTTGATACTCCTTTATTTCCACCAAACAGTCTAGTAGCCATACTTCCTTTGCCTTTTTGAGGAGCTACTTGAGGTAGGTTTCAGAATATACAGAATTCCAGAACTGTTCTTATCGTTCGCACGAGGTTTTTTGTCTGCGCTACTTGATATACCACGGCCCATTTCCGCTTCTTGGAATAGTGTAGGTATAAAATCATATAACACAAACCGTAAATGTACTGAATACGTACTCACACTAATGGTCGAGGTCCTTATGACATGGACTTTTGAATGACAATCCGCAGTTGAAACCCCAGCAGGATCATCTTTCCTGACAGGAAATTTTCCTCAGTCTTGATAACTTGCAAATTCTGGGGAAGCACCTTACACTTAGGCCTTGAACATTTCCTTTCCCAATTATTCTTTCATTTTGTGTATCATCAGTGTCTACCACCTGTGGTGTTGTGTGCGCCCTATACACTATCTAAATATACTGAATAAGCACGACCCTACTGACACAATTTGGTTCGACCATTGTAATGTTTCTGATTCCATTTAAAATGTTTTCTTTGAGTTCCTTCAATGTGTGAAAATTTTTGTCAGGCTACTTTATTAATAAAAATTAACCAAACTTAATATTTGGAAACCTGGAGAGCTATACACCAGTACTAAGCATCGCTTCTTTATACACTTCCTGGCTTTACCCGTGGATTCCTATGTTGCATGTCAAGTGGTGACATTTATGTTAAACTAATTCGTATGATTTCCTCTGTAATTGATCAAAATCAAATTTCGGCAGCTCTCCCCATTTTCTGTCTGCTCGTAAAAATTGGGACCGTTATACGTCTTGTGCTAATCGCATAAAAGTCGAAACAGACAAGACACCCAGCCGTGTTTGGGGAGATTAGCCAGCCTTGGCCAAGACGCAAATAGATACTTTGGAAGCCCAAAGGCGTATAGAATACTATGGTTTGTACATTCACCACAATTCCCTTATTATGGCTGGAAATCCAACATTGAAATTATTTTACAGCCCTGATTCTGTAATCTCTGAACACGTTCCAACACAATAAATAATTTCAAGTCATTTCAATGTCAGTCTTACCGATTATCTACCCTCTGAAATGAAGATATTCAAAGTTTAAAACATCAGTAGTGCCTCGGCTTTGCTTGTAGATACATGTCAATGAGTTTTATTCTGTGTCATGTTTTCTTACCTTTCATTCTTCTAAACCTCGTGTGTAAATTTCCTTGAACGCTCTTGACACGTCACTTACAAACTTCTGTATTTTCCCTGAAAATGCTGAAGGTTTAAGTAACAACGACCGATTGTGATAAATAATGCATCCCTGCTTGCAATTCACAAGCCAATAGTTTGTATAGACTTCGAAAATAACAAACAAATGGTGAAAAAAAATAATAGAATGAAGTACTTGTTTCTGGGTTTAAATTGTTCCTAGCATTGGAAATGTTTTATAATCATTGAAAACTGTTCTTCCTCTTAGAACTGATTGAGATAGCCACTTTAACATATTTTATACTTGCTCTGTTGGTTTAGTTCAGCTTTAGAGCTATTAACTCTGATGTTACGGTTTTTGCATTGTGCATCATAAAATGCAACTTGCAAGTTATAGTCAAACAGAGGAAATATCACTTCTGTGGTCTAAGGTAAAGCTTTATTGTAGCTACAGTTTTTGAAGCACATTTATTGGTTTTTAGTAGATATCTAGAACAGTTAATACAATTAGAGTCGAACTGATACTCAATGCTCCATTTATTGCTAGTAGTTACCTAGTATTTGCCTCATGGAGCACTGAGTATTAGTTCAGCTCAAATTATATTATCTTTGTGCTTCACTGTATCATTGTCCTACATATTATAATGTCCGTCGGCAACCGCCAAAGAGGCTTAAGGTGAAGCGTGGCAGAACAAATTGTTTCCAGATTCTTTGAGAGACTTCGATTGCCGACTTATTTACGAGAGGTTCGAAAAAAGGTGTATTTGGAGAAAAATCTGTGTTAGTCATATTCACCTATATAATCGAGTGCGGCGGCGAGAGAAGCCAGTTCTTCGGAGTTATTAAGTGTTGAACGAGACAGCTGTTAGCAGTTAGTTTTATGAATGTGTACAGCCGGTGTTGAGAGAATGTGTATATCATCAGAGACAGTTGTAGACACTGAGACTTCGCGTCAGAGTTATTTGCTGTGCGAAACAATTTTAGTGGGTGTGATCGTCTGATTGTGTCTGTGCCCCAATGAGCGCCCAGGGAGGGAAGGGTAAGGTGAGAGGAGACAGAGAGCGACCTATCTAGAAGCCAAGGAAGAGCAGAGGGCAGGGTCATTACCAATTCCAGATGGAAGCTCCCCGGCAGTGTCTAGCACAACCGGCACTCCTTTCCCTCAGCAGGCTTGCACGTGTCACTGGGAGGCTCACAAACAAGAGATCGCCCCGCCGGAGGACGAAGTTCTACAGAGAGCATGTTTTTCCTCTGTCAACCTGCGCCGAGATATCTGTATACACGTTGCACCCTCAAATAGCCAAGGGATGAAGAGGGAAGTAAAATGAGAAGTGAGGTGAAATGGAGGGGGAGGAAATTCGGGGGCTGAAGGGAACTTCTCAGCATTCGCCCAGCAACCGGGGAAATCCCCCAAAATATCCATGGCCCGGAAGGGTCAGCCGCAGGGATCGATAATGCAAGGAGTAAGAATGCAAAGAATTTAGGGACCAAGATATTTGTCCCTCATCTAATTTTTGAGGAAAATATTCTTAATTCCATAAACACAGTTTCAGAAACTTTAATAACAATAGTAATAATAATTACATTAATAGTATATTATTATTGTTTTTTATTATTATTATTATTATTATTATTATTATTATTATTATTATTATTATTATTATTATTATTATTATTATTATTATTATTATTATTATTATTATTATTATTATTATTATTATTATTATTATTATTATTATTATTATTATTATTATTATTATTATTATTATTATTATTATTATTATTATTATTATTATTGTTGTTGTTGTTGTTGTTGTTGTTGTTGTTGTTGTTGTTGTTGTAGAACATAACTCAGATAACTGATTAAAAAGCAGAAACCCTAAGAGGGATTCATTTCAAACTGCCTTTACAATAAATCACATTTAGTGATATCTGTCCTGGATTGTCAGTATTTGCAGCACGCTCTCTCGAATTCTGTATGTATTTGAGTCACAAATATTTTCCTGTTACGTAATAGTTCAACACAATGTTTGGAGGCCGGTAAATTCACTCGAAGTCACAATACGTCATTATTTATCCTGGAACCTGGAAGAACAAGTTTCCTTCTGGACGAGCGTGGAAAACACCGGATACCACTGCCAGAGAAAATTGTCAACAAAGCGTATGGCAGACTGAAATGTTCACGTTCACCTAAGAATTATTCGCATCGACATGAGGATTGTTCCAGTGCAGTTACTAAAAGCACCTGTTAAAACAACAACAACAATTCAATTTCACGTTGGTTTCAGGATCTCATTTGAAATAGCCCAAAAATATTGCACATCACTTTGTTCACAGATTAGGAATGGTTTCATCTGTCGGATACGTCAAATCCCAGGGTTCCACATATCGGAAGGTTGTAAACCTACATGAGATGCAGGAAAAACAGTTGCACCCAGTCTAACTGGGGATGTAATGTACCTCAGCTGATTAAAGAAGTGGGACATTTTCTTTACATATACGATTGGCTCCACTTGTAACGAAAGGATAGTTTCAAAGTCTATGGAACAACTCGATGACATGGAAATAACGCGAGCATATTTCCAGCAAAATGGGACACCTTACCAAACGTCGAATGAGTAACTTGACAATCTCCATTACTTTGACAACCTATTTATTCCTACCACTCAATGGTCACCGCGATAACTTGATCCTAGTAGATCTGACTTTGAGGAAAATTAAAACCATTGATTTTGCGACTTTGGGATACGTGAAACAAAAATTATGTATCCTCACCAAATGCGTCATACGGCAGAGGCAGGCGACAATCAGCATCCTTTTTATGTGCCATTATATCATATTGACCAAAGTAGGAGAGCTACAGGTTTCCATGCTTTAATTTTTATTTTCAATTAGTGTTCTATAAAAATTCATCTGTACTATATAGATATCACGGGAAACCATTTCCAATATTCTCTCTTTTATGGCCTTTATTACTTTTCAGATTTTGAAGGAAACTGAGTAGTACTTTACATCATGTGGAATATCTTGAATAGCTTTGAAATTCTAAAGGATCAATTAGCCTAGCATACGGGGACCTTCAAACAGGTATGCAATGGCATAGCTATGCTCCGGTGTAAACAAATATAGATTATGAAACTGGGAGGATCATAGGTAATTGTAAGAGGATTTGATCTAATTCCATGCATATCAGTATATTTTGTTATACAGCAGTTTGTATCAACACCTTTACTGTGTTTAACTACCAATAAGATTGGAATGTTAAGGGTCTAAATGAATGGAAAGCGACACCCTTCTAGAACAGAGGTTTCTTGATTACCTCTCCACTTTAATGTTAGGTGAAATAATGTTCCCGAGTAGATGGAAGCTGCATAACAAACGTGCCACAAGAGTGGTCAGACTTGTGTCGGTACCTTTGATGCTACTGCTTTTAAAACTGGCCCTGGGGTGAATTCAACAGATGTCACTGATATCTCTGCACATTTGCACACAGCTCTGCCAATTAGTCGCTACACACGTGAAATGTTAATTCCAGGTACACTTGGAATTTTAAGATCTTTTTGCCGAATTAAAATACATCGACTCTTAATGCACACAGATACGAAACAGAAAGGAGAAAAGAGTTGTTGAATGTTCGTACATCTAAAACGAGCCATAAGCTATTAAACGATTAATTTTATTTTTCTGTTTCTTCTTCGCGTACTAGAAGGTTTCGCAATGACCAACGTAAGCATATCTTATTAACGGGCTCCAGTGTTGACATTGATTTTTAAAATAAACTCAAAAATGTATTTTAGTGTTATCGTTTTTTAAATGACGCGTTCGGTTACTTGATATAGCAATTTTAACTTTGAGAGAATGAGGGAGTTTTACTAAATGTGAAATTGTACAAACCGTTTCTTTTCCTTTTCTACAAAGAGATGGATCTTACACTCATACAGCTACCGTCGGCCTTGTTATCTTTGTTGTATTTGATTTACAGAATTGTGAGTTTCCTCCATAAATGATTAACCTCGATACTGCTTTAGGTGTTGCAGATTAATGTGTGTTATTAAGTAATTGAAATTAAACAGCATCTTCTTATGAAAAAAACCATATTTTTCTTTTTTATGTCGAAATAATATCGTAACTTTCCTTATCAATTCTGAGCATACTTTATAAGTTTGTATTTATTCAAATGCGTCAACAATGTGTTTCATTCTTTGACTGCGTACGATATGGTTTACACGATCTGATACACTTACTCTATTACAAACATATACAGGCTGGAAGGGAAGTCATTACATTCCTTCTAATATGTGCTTCCTAGAAGCATTACAAACAAAAATGTCGAATGGCATTTTGTTCTTTGATGAGCCAATTTCGAAAAAATAAATAGTTTTTTTTATCCAAGTTGGATGCATAATTCCACAAGAATTTGCAAATATAACAGTTTGTTACTTTAAGATGCGTAGAGTAGCTTATTTCTGACATAACTTCGGTTGTAATTATGGAACATCACACAGGGTTACGAAATAATTAATCACTTAAAGGACGCGAAGGAATACTCTGAGCTGCTACTTCAGAGATGACGTAACTCGACAACGTTGCGTTGAGGTTGGCAGGGAATTGACCTGGTTTGTGGATGTAAACAGTTTTCGCTTTCGGTAATGTTTTGGCAGCTAACGCCTTTGATTGGCCTACACTGTCACAGTAAACACGGAAGGACAAGACACGGTATGAGTTTTTTTTAAACACACCGTTACGCTGTTTGTTTATGTATGGAGCTAGGGAAAGTATCCACCCACACAATCTGCAGTGTTGCCAGGTTGTTTTCGATAAAACTAGAACATCTCCATAGGAAATGCTTGGAGACAATACTTTGGGTATTCAAAGAAAGTATAAAATGTCTTCAAACCCAGAACGGGCTACAAACCGGGATAGAAAATAACATAAAAAAATATAATTACCAGCTAATGCAATATAATTATTATAATCAAAGTTCGTTCCGTTTTAAAACCCAACGACGTAACATGTTCAATTTCACCATCAGAAATATTTAATTACTTTTCTCAAAACCATGGGAAACCAAACCACATAATTCGCACAAAATGTGATTCCTTTCCTTCCGAAGTCGAAAGAGCAGAAATAGATATACTAATATTACAAGTAGTAGTGAAATTCAATCAGCCCTTCATAACATTGTAATAGATACATCACCTGGTCCAGACCACGTGATTGTCAGAGCTATTAATGATGCAATTGCAGTAGAAATAATCGCAGCTATCGCTACACGTATGCTAAAAGCAGGATTTGTGCCCTCAAAGTTGAGACATACTAGGACCATCCTAATTCACGAATGGGGAGACATTGAAGACATCACAAACTGGCGAACAGTGGCGTTATGCTCTGTTATAAGAAGACTAATAGAAAGGGCACTGGACAAACATATCCTTAAAATTGTAAGCTTCAATTCCAACCAAAGGGGCTTCAAAATTAAATTATTTTGTTGTTTAACGACGCTGTCAACTGCCAGGATCACATCAGCGTCACCGGTGTGCCAGAATTTTGGCCCGCAGGAGTTCTTTTACATGCCAGTAAATCTACTGATATGGAGCTGTCGTTTTTAAGCACACTTAAAAACCATCGGCCTGGACCGGGTTTGAACCCGCGACCTTGGGATCAGTAGGCCAGCGTCTAACCAACTGAGCCACCCAGACCGACCAAACCAAAGGGGCTTCACCAACACTCCAGGTACCCTCATTAATATCGCCTTACTGGATTCCCTGTTTCTGGAAGCAAAAAGGAAGAGATCAGACCTGGCTATAGTATTTTTGGATGTGAGAGAAGCGTTTGACAATGTGGGATATGATCATCTAAGTAACACTTTAAAAGTTTTACCTATTCCTTCCAACCTCACCGATCTTGTCATTAACCTACAGATAGGAAATATTACAGAAGTGCAGTCAAAGAGAGGTAAAGTCAAACCCATTACGTTAACTAGAGGAGTATTACAAGGTTCTCCATTATCTCCAACACTACTCAGTCTTTCAGTAGAGCACATTTTAAAATTAACTAAGTGAAGAAAGTGTGGCCTCAAAATACAGATTTCAGCTGAGCACTAATCAAGATTGTTTGACAGTAATGGGCTTCGCAGATGACACAGGAAAAGGAAACAGGAAAAGACAATGCTTCTTCTTACAGTCCTACATCTTACGTGATTCAGCAATTTAACCAAATTGGTCTTAACACCATTATAAATAAATTCAATTGAATAAACATCACTAAAGGGAACCTCTCTGAACAGAATTTTCATATTTCATCCGAAAATGAAACTCCATGCCTCCAAAAAGGCGATTTTATTCGGTGCCTGGTTGTCAATTTCAGTAACAATTTTTACTCTCTCTCTCTCTCTCTCTCCACTTTAAATAAACTGAAAACAAATTTGGAACTCCTTATCTCATCACCACTCTTGCAGGCAGATGCGAAATTCACAATAATGAACAGATCAATATGCCCCAGTTTAGTATGTCCATTTCAGACGATACTTCCAACCAAGAAACCCCATGCATTTGTAAATGATGCAGACATAATGGTAAGAGGAGCACTTATGGAAATTTTTCAAATGCCTAATGATCTTCCCAACGATATAATCCATTCAGACACAAAATTCAGGGGATTGGGCCTATCTTGTTCTGCATAGGAAATCTATTTACAGCATATCAATACCTGCAAGATGTTAATTAATGCAAATATCCCTTTCTTAATAAAACAAGGACTCTCCCTCGAGAAATTTCATCCAGTCTCACTGCATTGAACATTCCAAGTTCAGATAAAATTATCAACAAGTATGGAGGGGCCCTAATGACCAAGTTGTCGATGGGCCCTTAAACCCAACACACTCACTCACTCAACAAGTATGGAAATATAGACACACAAAAGTACGCCAACAACTACGAGAAAGATCATATGAGAACTGCACTAAAAAGAACACAAAGGAATGGAGAGAAGCCATAAAGATGACAGAGAACATGACAGCAGTCAGTAGTATATCTGGAAGTTCCAAAGACAATAACCTCTGTCGTCACTGCCTCAGAGAGACTGAAACGCTTGGGCAAGTTCTTGGATCTTGCCCTCATTGTGAACTCACGTCATCACGCTGTGCATTCTCTAATTTGCAAGTCTCTCTCACCCGCCGTCGCTACTTCCCTTTACCTCTCTGTGGAATGTACACGTTATGTGATGTGTTGAAACCCGGCAATAAAGCTGATTTTTCTTGAGTATTAATAAACATTAAAACTAAATAAAGGGTTTCATAGTATACAACTTGTGGCAATTTCTTATTCTTGCCATACGTAAGGAACTATACTTTTTCCCGTGGTAAATGGTTTACCTATGTGAGCAATAGTCATGAAACGCTTGTACTACTTCTTAAAAATATTCACCATATCAAAACTTCTTACAAATATTAGTTCTAAGTATTAGATACGTAATGTTTTTCAAACGATTTAATAATAGTAATAGTAATAGTAATAATAATAATAATAATAATAATAATAATAATAATAATAATAATAATAATAATAATAATAATAATAATAATAATAATAATAATAATAATAATAATAATAATAATAATAATAATAGTAATAATAATAATAATAATAATAATAATAATAATAATAATAATAATGATAATAATAATAATGCGATATATGTAATAAAGAAGTTCATAAAGTGTTTATAAAAATAATAATAATAAACCACAAATTGTTACCAGGATTTAACCTTCAAATGGATTTCGCTGTTACGTTATGGTCAGGTTAGATGTTGTACTAATAAAATACAATCTGAAGCAATTTTTGCCATTTAGCTATAAATTGCATTTGAAGTTAATAACAGTGAGCTTGGAATTAGTGTTTGAAGGATTCAGGGCACCTACAAGAAAATGAAACAAAAGCACAATACTGAAAAAGATCAGTCAGGAAGCCTTCAGATGACTTACAATAAAATGATCGTACGTGACTGAAGACAAGATTGCAATGAAATGGTGACAAACACCTGTTGTAAAGGAAGGTTATTTACGTGGTATAGGCAGGGCCTCGGTCATGATGTACACAGGAAATTGTTTTTCAGTTGATGTATTTAACCTGTTGACCTTTCCCAACGCGACAGCCGCCGCTTCTCATGTGGAGGCACCTTGAGTGGCGACAGGAAAAATCTACCAGCACTGTAAGTAGGGTTTGCTAACACAATTCAAGTATTTATAACCACGCTGGTGCTTTAGAAGGATACAAATAATATTTTTACTCAAGAATTGAGTGTACACACTACAAAGAACTTAAAGACCTTTGTTCTCTTCTCACAGTCAGTTGGTGAGAAGCAAAGTTGCTCCTTCTAAAATATTAGAAGCTTTCAAAAATTCCTCTACGATTTAATACTCTTTATTCATTATATTGTTTGTTATAGCGGCACTATACATTACTTAAAAAGTATGTACTTTCTCTACCTGGTAGACGAAGTGTTTTACTCCACTCAGAAATTTGACATCGTCATTTCACTGAAAGTACATTTGATGTCTCCTGAGATAAAGGGAAACAAATATGAAAAATAGAAGCTGGCCCATGTGTATGAACAATATGACGCAGAAAACAAATCTGAATATCGAATTTCGTACTGTTGTCCAGTATTTTTAAAGAATATAGGTATGTGATTTTCTCGGAATTCCGGCATTCCAAATTACCCTTTAGCTGTAAAATGTTCGTTAGTTTTCTTTTCTTTAAACGAGTCTAAGGCACTCTAATTACGATTGTCGTATATTTGGGATATTGGTATAACAAAAATATTCTATATACAGCCTGGGAATTCCTCTTCTTCATATAGGATTTTGCAGAACGATGTATAATAGGAAATTGTAAGAGATGGAAATTTACAATTTGCAGCTCCCTGAAATAAGGACTTTGTGTAAATGAACCTTTCTGTAACTTAAGCTGTGTTTGGTTTGCATGTTCCACTATTTTAAGCAATAAAATTCTCTAAACAGAGATTCTATTTTATGACACGCTGTGTAATTCTCCTTTCTCATTCCCAATTTCGCGTGTTGTGGGTAGTCGGCTCTACAGTAGCACACTATTAATATTGAATGTATATTTTATTTCAATCTATTTTCCAGCATGGGCAACATATGACGTTAGCGTTGACTGGCGATCCTTTAGCCTTCTAGTGTTAATGAATCCGAACGTTAGGTGGTAGCAACTGCTACATGATAAGCAGGAGGAAGTAGAAGGAATGAAGTTTGAAACTTGAGGTTGTTAGATGATATTTTCGGCTTTTCTGAGGCTTCGATGATAATTGCAGGCAACAGGAGAAGATAAACAATAAATCGTTCTACATTTCGGAATAGAAAACTAATTTCCTTGTAAGAAATATAGAGTACCCCCAAATTCTGAAACATTTAAATAGAATTGACATAAGAAACTTTAAACAATGATTCAACATGTCCACTATTCCATTGTAAGCATGTCGTCACCCTCTTGAACAAATGACAGAAGACAGCCTTAAATATTGCGGACGTGACACCTCCTGGAGTATGAAGTTCAGCAATTGGTTCAGATTTTCAGGGTGTCTAACAAAGACCTGATCCTTCGGATAACCCAGAGAAAAAAGTCAGGTGATGTCAAATTTGGGGATCTCGGAGTCCATTGAGGGTTTTTGATTATTCCGTCGATTACAACATTATATTAAGACTAATTTTCACATCCTAGGATAGTGGTCCCCATCTCTTGCTAAATACCATCTGTCAGCTTCATCGTTTCACACGTGCTTTACTGTAAGTGAGCAATACATATATCGTGAACAAAATACGGAAGATACAACAAGCAGCAATGCAACAGATTACTTATAACATAAATATCGCACAGCAAAATAATTTTACGTGCACAATGACATTAAACGCAAACTGAATCACCTCTTATTTGCGCACTTCAGGTTCTATCGAGACATCCGTTGGAACTTTGGATATTTGTCTGCAATACCAATCACACTAGATGATATCGTATCCATATTAGCTTCAATGAGAACCCCTATTCTGAAGCAGAATTCAACAATTAATGGGGCTCTAATGACCTAGCTGTCGACGGGCCCTTAAACCCTACTCACTCACTCACTCACTCACTCACTCACTCACTCACTCACTCACTCACTCACTCACTCACTCACTCATTCACTCACTCACTCAACAATTAAGAGTGACTTCTTACTTTAAAGGCACCTTGAGCCAGGTGTTGATAAACAATCTGTTATAATATATGAATTGCAATAGACACTTCAAATGTAAACACCACCACATCCCCATGCGTTAGTACCGGAAATATTCGTGGAAGATGAAGTCGTCATTTGATCGATAAAGAGGGGAATAGGTGTAAAGTGCTACTTTAGTACTTTGTTGCGCCGTGGGAACTAGGCAACTTCTTCGACACAAGCCTACCCCGCTTTTGCAACCACTGTGGTGAAACGCGCGTCAAGACGTTGACGAATTTAGAGCAAGAGAGAACTACGAATGAGCACCCAATGGAATAGAAGCTCCTTAGACAGTAGGCAAACCGAAGCACAAAACAGCGATTTGTTCGATCGCTTTCTGTGACGTAGCATGCGTTATATTTTTTTTTCTTTTGTTTCGGCACTAGTTATTTTATCTGACCATTATCGTTTTCCAACATAGATATCATTTTTCTTCAAGGTTTGCATCTTTGCATATGTTACCAGTTTTCTAGCCGTTTCTATGTCTAATGTGTTCGTAGTCATATGCAGTTTTATGCTCACTTTATGAAGCTTTTGTCTCCCCAAGATTAGACAAAATTTGACGATGTCATAAATGTGTATCTACAGATTGCCTTTTGCTCCGCTGAAACGTATCAGAACAAACTGATAATTTCTCACGTGCAAAGTAATTTACTATCGGCGTCACGGTGTGACAATTTGCAATGAAATATTGTTCTTTATGTAATATTATGTAATATTTCCACTCTTTGAATCAAATTACGGATGAGGAATACAATTGAAATAACAGGAACCGATAGATTAACTACACAGTATAAGATTGCATTATTGCATACTTCGGAAATCTACCTGACAACTTCTTCATAAGCTCTTGTGCTTTTTATTCTGCTCTGTTAATCCACGGAGTGCTTTCGTATAATCCAGTAATATTCAATCTTTTTTCTTTGCGTACCCCAAAAGACAGTTTTCCATTTCAGCCTGTACCCCTAGGCCTAGGCCAGTGGTATTCAACCCTTTATTTTCCGCTTACCCCAAAGATAATTTTCCAATCCAGCCAGTACCTCTAAGTCTAGGACATAGAGTATATATATATATATATATATATATATATATATATATATATATATATATATATATATATGTGTGTGTGTGTGTGTGTGTGTGTGTGTGTGTGTCTACCAGGTGAGTCAGCTGCCCCTTATTCTCGAGTTTTATGCAATCCGCATTTTATAGTCCAACATGAAAACATCGACCCCATTACTTGGTTCTACCCGCGTATTTAACATGGATGTTAAACACTCGATGAAATTAGTACTAATATAGATGTTATCACATCGCCTTTTAATATATTCGTAATTAAACAGCTGACGTTTGCACTTCTGCAAATGTTCACTGGAACCAGCGACTATTACATCTTAAATGGAATGTTTACCTAACACGTTACTAGGTAGCTCAGTTGGAACGAGCGCAAGACTCCGAAATAATCTGTCTGGTGTGAAGGTGGTTCGAATCACCTGCTTGTACAATTTTTTTTTACCCTGTAATCCTCACAATTTACAAATTATTATTCTGAAAACTGTTATTATATTCATTTTTATTGTTTTATTTATGTTTGTTTGATATTTATTGGTGAACTACAATTGTGTAGTTGTTTAAACACAATAATAGGTAGGTGCAATTGAAATAAGGATCATTTATACACATTTGAACACAGAAAGCAAGGAAATTACATTATCAGAGTTTCACATGGAAGTTGAACTCAATTTTGCAGACAGTCAATTATTGTGCTATTAAAAATGTTTCATAGTGATACGTTTAGCGGCGCTGGAATGACCCTTTTTCTATTCCTGGAACACGACTCCTCTAACGAAGCAAGTGCTCGAACTGACGACCTTCTTGGGTAATGCATGCCTGGGCACGCTGTTGGATGGATACGGAGGAGCACCGTTGTGTTTAAACCACATCGTCATTCGCTCCTGCAGTGGCGCATTCCCCAGTAATAAGGGGTGAGCTACGAAGGAATTGCAGGTAGCGTGCTCCTGTTGGATGCCCCTGGAAGAATAATGGTCCAACAAGGTGTTCTCCCAAGATTCCACACAACACATTTACACCCCGCTGCTCTTGGAATGCTCCCTCCCTTACCCAATGAAGATTATCAACACTGCTATACCGTATATTGTGACGATTTTCAGTCCCATTGTTGTGGAATCTTGATTGGTCAGAAAACAGTATCCTGGATGCGAATCCCACATCACTAGCTACTCGCTCCAGCAACCATTCACAAAAGGTTACTCGAGCATCGAAATCTCTCCCGTGAAGTGCTTGGTGTTGGTGCAAACGATAAGGATGGAACTTATTAGTGTTCAATATTCGCACTACAGTAGATTGGCTGATGTTCACCTCCTGAGCAACTGCCCGTGAACTAGTATGCGGATTGTTCTGGATGGCGTTCAAAACTGCTTCTGCATTAACACCCGATGTTGCTGGTGCGTGTCTATGAGGAGGCATTCTTGCAAGTGATGCTGTTACACGCAGACGCCTTTCAACATTCCGGAAGGTGTTTGCTGTTGGTTGTCATCTATTCGGATATCTCTCCCGATATAGATGCTGAGTCGCTGGTGTGTTTGTTCTTGCTTCTCCGTAGATCAAAAGCATATCTACGTACTCGTCTGTCGAATACATAATGAAAGACTGGCACAAAGTATGCGACATCATACGTGTGGAGAACGCAGGGGTCGGCATTCAGAACACAATACGTCATGCCAGTCCAATGAGGCAGAAGTCAGTTACAAAATGCAGAAAACCAAAAACGATTTAAAGTATAATGTCCTAAACCCTCAGGGACTTGATAATTAGATTATTGTGAATTCGGTTTCCAAGTTTTGATGAACATAAAAAAATATTTACAATGCTGAGACTCGAACCTGTGTCATTAGGGGTTAGCGCAGAGGACACGTCACAATCCTATTCAGCTATTCCAAGACTTGAGTGAAAGCTCGTACCGCGTGCGATAGTAAGACTTGTGTGCCTGGCGCTATGCCATTGCCACCTCGCAAGTATGCGTGCTTGATTTAGCCTTTTAAGACAGTTTTAATCATTTACTGGGCGTTTTAATATTATTACTTAATTGGCAAAAGCTGTTATGCATATTAATTGAGATGCACGAGGCGTAGTTAATGCAAAAATGTAAATAAACTGTTGTTTAAGGGACACTGGGAGTGAAATTTGAAAGTTCCACATTTCTTGATAGATTTTTCTGAAACTTTCACTGTGTTTGTATTTATATAAGAATAGGAGTTACACCAAATTTCATTAAAATTGGATAATTCATTTGTGATATATAAATTATTTTATGAATTTAATAGGTACATTTTCAAAATAGAGGTCGCGTCTATTGACTTTTTAAAATTCATTTATATTGGCAGAACTAATACTCTAAAACATGGGTAGCAATTGTATGAAGAGATATTTCAAATAGGTTTGCTTATTATGTTGTACATATTTTTTAATAACAAAGAAAATGTAATCTTAAAAACTATTGATTTTTTTCATACATAAAAAATGTTTTTGGAATTCATGTTAATGATAACATCAATATTGAATCACTGTTTTGTTTAGCTGCTATTTATGAATACTTTTGGAAATTTTCATTGAATTTGAAGCAAAACTCAGGCGCGACCTTCTTTTGGAATGTGCAGAAATGTAGTTTTGAGAAAACCAGGCTTTTATATATGAACATGCTGTGTACGATAAGCGAAGAGCGCTATTTGAAAGGGACGTAATGGCCACATGGAGTGATGGCCACATGGAGTGGGAGATATTCCAAATGCACAGGTGTTCCAGGAACATTGTAAGGTAAAAAAACAATTTTCGACTTTTAGTGTCCCTTAATAATATGTCCGTTTTGACTGTACGAGTCCATGATGCATGAGACGTGTCTCTAAATTTTTCCTGATTTTTAGCAGCCAACCCCTGCTCTAATTACAAGAATCCACCATTTTCTTTTTAGCTGACGTTGTTAGTGTACTCATATGATAGGTCCATCTTTTCCGAGGCGTTTACTGAATTACGTTGCTATGTATACTCTAATAAAAAGTTTGTAAAATCGGCCGGAAACCGGAATTTGCTCTCAGTAAACGAGTCGTATGTTTTTGAGATGTACTTTAGCGAGGAGTACGTTCTGTCCCTTAAACCACTGTTGCTCTCAATTTTGCGCATTCTTCTCTTTAAGAACGTCAAGCAATAGATTTTAGTAAGCGCAAAACTGGACTAAGGCGTACATGCCGTTAGATGTGTGGCCTACCTTCCAAAAAAGAAATAAGGCGCGGCTGACTCACCTGGTATATAAAATAGGTTATAACATTAAATTTACTAAATAGTACAAGCATGCGGATTATGCTAGAAAATATATAAAATAAATACAAGAATTACGCCACAGATAACACACCTACACACCCATCCATACACACAAACACATACATACACACACACAATTGTATGAATTTGAAATAGGGATGGTTTCATAGAATTATTCGACAGAGTTTGGTTGCAAATAATGCAGAGGGCAAAAGGGCGATTACACGTATTTGATATGAATCCAT